>CM073605.1:29892125-30159625 GCA_037074985.1 Solanum bulbocastanum
AAATTTTAGGAAATCAACAACAAATGTAGTATGAGCAAGATATTCGAATCTAACACAAGCACACACATATACAATTATGATCAGTGAGGCCCAACACACTTCACTAAGATAAAATTAATGCATGAGAGTAAAAATCGCTAAAAATGAATTTGGGATTTGGAAAACCAACCTTAGATGCCTATTAAACAAGTTTAAAAGCTAGGCAGGAAAGGAATCCAACTCCGAACAAAAACTTGAAGACTAATACCAGATAACAAATGCAAAAATACAAAAAATATTATGCGGGTGTGAGTTTGGGAAGTTCAAAAGTCAAGGGAAGTGAACGAGTTTGAAAGTTTAAACCTTTGGCCTTTAAAAATCATCTAGTTCTCGCTAATTCGGTGACGTAAGTTTTGCTCGCCGCCCCACTCGGCGTCACACCGAATGGGCACTTACCTCGCCAAGTTTTAAAAGACCTCCAGTTATTGTAGGGGTTCAAACGGCTGATAAAGTTGTGATAGCTGACCCAGTTGGCGATTCGACAATCAGTTCCTGGGCTCGCCGAGTTTTAAAGACTCCAATTTAAAAATTTCTTGAGTCCAACGGTGGTCCAATTCAATCTTGTCGACCTTTTCGGCATGTCACCGACTGAACTTTTAGCTTGCCAACCTACACTTTTCAAACACCTCCTACGTTTTGACCTGCATAATAAACACACAATTATTTCAAACCTAAAAAGAAAGCAAATAAAACTTGGGTTACCTCCCAAGCAGCTCCTCAGGTAACGTCGCGGCATGATGCTAGTCCACACTCAAACCTCATTTCTTGGTGTTGCCCATAGTATCACTAGGCAACCCCTTTTGCTGTCTCGAGTTTAAATGAGACGAGATATGGCCCATTTAGGTCTCCAACTGTTTGATCGATACTGAATGAGAGGTAATCGTCTGGCTTGGGGTCGACACATCTTCTTTCATTTTGTTCAAAATATTGTCTGACCCTACAACTTTGTTGAGGATACGAGAAAGCATATCCTCTGACCGACCACCTTTTGAATCCTATGGTTTCTGATGCTCGTGGAGAGGCATATGCCTATCCTTCTCCCCATCCTTCCAATTGGAATTTCAATCCCTCCACACTCAATCGCAATCCTTGTAACCTTGGTTACCACCCGCCTTGGGTAGTTTGAAAGATAACCACCACCTTGGTTGGCTAGGAAATTAACCTCTTCGTTGTACAAAGCCTCAAACTTGGCCTCATCAAGATTAACACACCCGACACCCACAACATTGACACTTTGAGCACCGGCTCCCATGACATTTCGGACAAAATGTGAAATTTTGTCATGATCATAGCCATGTTATGGTCTCTCTCTTAGTGTTTCTCTATCCGCTCCTTGGTCAATTTAAATGTGAGAGGGGAGACTTGACCTTTGTGGGTTTATGAATCCTGATTTATCGTGGTCATGCCATCCAAGAGCTGAGCTGCTACCACATAATGTTGTTGCATCAAACCTCTAGGATAAAGTTGGTCAGCAACACCCTTGGTTACCGAATCAAGACTTCGGTAAAAATACTGCAGCAACACTTTGTTTGGCAAGCCATGAGTTGGGAATTAGAGCACCAACTTTTTGAATCGTAGCCACGTTTCATGAATTGGCTCACCCTATAGACACTTGAAGCTCTGAATGTTGTCCCGAAGAGTCATCATCTTTGAAGCAGGGAAAAACCGTACTTGAAATACGTGGCAATTCAGCCAACCACTTACAAGTTTATCCCATCAAAGAGAACTGGAACAACCTCAAACTAACTAACTCTTGGGATATGTTCTTGAAGGAGACTGGTCCGCAAACATACACGAAGTTTCTAATATACTTATGGGGATCCTCATGAGCCAAACCACCGAACAACCCCTTAAAAATTGTAAGAGCTACAACATAGTACTTGTCATATGGAACACTGCATTCCCTTCGATCGGAGGCAAGAAAATGGTACCAACTCAACCCATAAGATAGGGTTCATTAGCATTAAACTCATTGACATCGTTGAGGTTTTCGATGTCATCTTGGTGGCCTACTTGGCTACCATTGCTTCCGTTCACACTCATACTTTATATTCCAAAACACAAACAAGCAAAACAAAATCCCCGGCAGTGGCATCATTTTGATTAAGAACCTTTCAAGCACAGTTCATCTAATTCTAAGCATCAACGATCATTAATCAATAAAATAACCCAACTAAATGAGTTAGGGTCGAATCCCACAGATAGTGGTACGTGTTTAAGATTGAATAGAAAAGTACAAAAATGTTCAATTCAATCATAGGAATAGATATTTACGAATAAAATCATAATTCAAATTAGGGGTTGGCACAAGTGTCAAATAAGGGGGTTTTGGTTTTAACTATCAGCTACAACAAAAACAAATAACATGAATTAACAAGTAATGAGATGGGTTCTTGGGATGTGATTGGATTATAAGCTAAGGTAGACAAGTAGGTAACTGCAATTGTTAGTAAATGGAAGTAAATCGATGAATAAGCTACACTTTGGTGGGGATAAAATTTCTCTCAAACTATTTATCCCGAATTTTCTCTCAAACACCAACAAGCAGCAAATAAAAGCAGTCTACGCTATAGTCCATTCACACTTTCTTACTGAATGTGATGAAAAGGATTTAGGATTCACTGTCTCGATCTGAACCCATGACAACCCAATACCCACACACCATCAGTTAAGTAATCTTGGTTTTCAAACCTCTCTCTCGAGCAAGCCAAGAAACACGAAGATAGAGTTGCATTTGCAACTACAACCCTTTAAACGAAACCATAATTACCGATTGAAATCACTTTTAAATAATATTTAATCTAACAATTAGCAATACCCATAAGCTAAATCAACCCATAATCACTTAATCACACCCCAAGAATTGGATTTTAGCTAGACATCATAAAAAGAAAGAATTTGTTACCAAATTATGTTTCCATCAACTCAGTAAGATTAATTTCATCTCACAAAGGGCCTAATTGAAGAATCTCAAAGACCCACTTCCAATTTCCTAAAAATGGAAAACTTAAATCCATTAAAGCTATGGAAAACTTAGTCTTAAAACTAAAAAATTACTCTAATGACTGTTTTGACTAAAAAAAATTGACAAAAGATTAAAAGATAGATGTTTGAAAATGTATTTATAGTCGCCAATAATATCCTGCAAAGGACCATTCGGCGTAGTAAGTAAGGATCACTGATAAACTCCGTGATCTACCCTTTGGTCAGTTCAATCGCCTTTCTACTTTAGCCTTCATCATCGTCATGTTTTGTAACTTTGGGCGATCCAACACTACATTGTGAAACCCCTCGGCGACACGCGGACTGCTCCTTTCTATCGCTGACTTGATTTTCGCCTTCAAGGCTTGGCAAATTGGAACTTTAGGTGAGATAGTAGCCATTCGACAACTCACCTTATGGATTAGGCGACTAACATACCTTTTCCTTCTTCATTCTTTCAGCTGTCTTGTTCCTTTTTGCGCATTAGTGTCCATGCTTTGTTCCTAAATCCATATACCTGTAAATCAAGGATTTTGCATCATTTAGTGGCACAAAACAACAATTTGAGGAGATGAAATCTATCCAAATAAAGTGCTAAATGAGTCCAAATTATGGACTCATCAAAGGGTGTTACGAGATTTGGTAAGAAGGGAAAGCTCAATCACCGGTATATTCGTCCGTACAGAATTTCTAAGAGGATTGGCAATGTAAGTTATGAGTTAGAGCTACCACAAGAGTTAGCAGTGGTAAGATTAATTTCGTCTTACAAAGGACCAAATTGAAGAATCTCAAAGACCCAGTTCCAATTTCCCAAAAATGGAAAACTTAAATTCCTTAAAGCTATGGAAAACTTAGTCTCAAAACTCAAAAATTACTCTAATGATTGTTTTGAACAAAAACAAATTGACAAAAGATTAAAATATAGATGTTTGAAAATGTATTTATAGTCACCAATAATATGCTGCAAAGGACTATTCGGCGTAGTAAGTCAGGATCACCGATAAACTAGGCGATCTGCCCTTTGGTCAGTTTAATCGGCTTTCTACTTTGGCCTTCAGCATTCTCATGTTTTGTAACTTTGGGTGATCCAACAGTGCATTGTGGAACCACTCGGGGACATGCAGACTGCTCCAATCTATCACCGACTTGATTTTCACCTTCAAGGCTTGGCAAATTGGAACTTTAGGTGAGATAATAGCCATTCGGCAACTCACCCAATGGATTAGGTGATCAACATGCCTTTTCTTTCTTCGTTCTTTCAGCTGCCTTGTTCCTTTTTGCGCATTAGTGTCCATGCTTTGTTCCTAAAACCATATACTTGTAAATAAAGTATTTTACATCATTTATTGGCACAAAAAAAGCATTTGAGGACATGAAATCTATCCAAATAAAGTGCTAAATGAGTCCAAATTATGGTGTCATCAAAGATTACTACAAGATTTGGTAAGAAGAAGAAGCTTAGTCCACTGTATATTCATTCGTACAGAATATCTAAGAGGATTGGCAATGTAAGTAATGTGTTAGAGCTACCAAAAGAGTTAGCAGTGGTTCATCTAGTGTTTCAGTTTTCTATGTTGAAAAAGTGTGTGGGTGATCCTTCTATGATTATACCAACTGAAGATATTGGTATCAAGGATAGCTTGTCTTATGATGATATTCATGTTCAGATTGTAGACCGTCAGGTTCACAAGTTGAAAATCATGGAAGTTACATAAGTCAACGTCTCTGGTGAATACAGATTGTTGAGGAAGCTACTTGAGAAGCTGAGGAGGATATGAAGAAGAGATACCCACATATCTTCAAATTCGGAGAAGTTCAAAATTAAGGTACTAATCCTTTTCTTGGAATTTATTTTAAATGTGCATGTTGTATTTACATTTTGCTTGTTGGGTATTTGAGCTGAATGTTGGATGTTACGCCATTAGCCTACTAAAAGTAATCTCATTCGAGGACGAATGTTCCCAAGGGGAAGATATTGTAACACCTCGCTATTTGAAAGAACTGGAAAGAACTATAATTTGAAAGAAACTATTTTTTGAAATAATCAAATTTGGAAAACTTGACAAGTTAAGCTAAGTATGAGTTTTGTGTAAACATCAAACAATCATAACTCCTAGCACATGATAAGTTAGGTGGGCTACAAGATACGTATGATATATATTTAAATTACCAACGCCACCAAGTTTGCTAATTTTTGAGTTAATATCAGGGAGATATGACCATTTGAAGTCGGGCTGTCTAGATAAGGAAAGTCAAAAATGTATTTTAGAAGGGTATTATGGTCTTTTCACTACCTAATTAATTAAATTCATATTTGGTAACGAAATTGGGGTCTAAACTGATTTGGTTTAGTTTAGGTTTCATAAAATTAAGTTAGGGTTTTGAGAGAGGAGAAAAGAAGTGAAAAAAAAAAAAAGAGGAAGCAAGGATTCGTTACATTCTTGAAGTTAAGCCAGTGGATTTCTCCAAGGGTTGATCCCTACGAGGTATGTGAGTTAATGAGTTTGATTCAGTGTAATTATTTTTTTGAAAGAAGAGTTTATAGGTTTTTGATGAATGTGGTCGAAAGTTTCATTTGAATCTTGATTGTTGAAGTTTTGATAAGTTTTTGAGTTATTTGCATGAGATCTAAGGTGGTTTTTTGTAGATTCTTGCATACTTTTGTTATGTATTCGAATCTAAGTGTTTGGGAAAGAAACAAATCATATATAGAGGGTTTAAAGTTGAAAACAACCAAGGAAATTTGTTGAATTCTAGGGAAAGGGGTGGGGTGTCGCGCCACTCAGTGCACCCCACATCAGCATATGTTGTAAGGGCTTTGGGGTGCCGCACCAGCCAGTGCGCACCAACCCAGTTTCTGTTGTTCAGGCTCTAGCGCTCGGCGCTACTCAGTGCGTCAGGGTCATCAGACCTTCTACCCTTTCCCATTTCTTTTCATTTGAGTTCCCCTGAAACATACCTATGTTTTCTAGTTGATTTATACATTCTAAGGTACGTCTAAACATCATGATATCATATTTAAACATGAATCATAACCTTGAATCCATAAATTGAAATTCAAGGAAAGTTAAGATTCAAGTTTAGAGAATTTTTAGACTCTTTTAAAAAGCCTTTTGCAAATGCTTTAAACTTGTTTTAAGACATGTTTGAGTTGAGTAAAGAGTAAAGAGTAAAGAGTGAAGTTCATTTCTTCAAAAGAGTATATGGAAACTATGTATTCCCAAAGAATACATAGTTTCACATCTAATAAAGAAAGGAAACACCGATTTCCACGAGAGCCTTTGAGCTAGTTTTCAGTAAAGAGTAAATGCTTTCACAATTAAGCAAGAGAGGAAACACTAATTTCCTAGAGAGCCTTTGGTCTAGTTTTTGAGTAATTACCTCACACCACAAAAAGTGTTATGTTTTTAAATTTTATGAGCTAGTATACTTTGGGAGTAGTATTGAGCCCTGATATGGGGGAGAGTTCAGACAACTCCCAGCCTCCATAAACCATGTAGCCATTATGAAGGGTTATACTTTTTAGATGATTCCTTAGTACTTTTTAGCATAGACTAGTGGATCCACTTAGTAGTCAGGTTCTATACCCCTAGCAAGTTATAGGACGGCCCTGGCAAAGTGAAGCAAAATGTTGTATCATCACATAGCTCTTAAGTGATGGTTGTCGGTTAGAGAAACTCCTATAGAAGTATTTTGTATTATATACACAGAGTTATTATATTTTATATACAAATAGAGAATATATTATATCTTTGAATACAAATTGAGTTACTATTGTATTTCTCAATACATGGAGTTGTTATTTATGTTTTAAAGCTTTTATTTATACTTCATTTATTATACTTCTTTATATTGAAATGAGTTCAGTTCGGTTGAATTGAGACCGAATTTGTTCTTTCAGTTCCCTTTTCAAGATTATGTCTTGTTTTAGAATTCCCCTATCATGCTCGTACATTCAGTGTACTGATGCCATTTGGCCTGCATCATTTTAGGATGCGCATACAAGTAACTAGGATCAGTATCCAGCGCATCATTAATTCTAGTTGAGCATCAAAGTTGTTGGTGTGCCTCCTTGCTTTTGGAGGACCCCTTTTTATTGCTTTATTAATTAGTTCATTAGGATTTAGTGGGTCTTGTCCCAACATCCATCTCACCTGTTAGAGGCTTCATAGACAATAGTTGATGTAAGTTCTTGAGTGTTTCTATTCATATTTAGATGATTGAGACTTGAGTGCAATTTTGGCTAGTGAATGTTTTTTATACATTCTAAGTTATTTATTGATTTTTCAGTTTACTTTTAAAGTATTTTTATCATGAGTAAGTCTTCTGTTGAGTAGTAAGCTAGGCCATGGGTTCGCTTGGGGCCAGCAATGGCTTTCGAGGGCTAGTCCCGCCCAAGTGTAGGCTCGAGGCGTGACAACTTTATACTTTGAGTCCCTATATTTCTCCTCTAATTGATCTCCTCCGAAATAATTATTTCTATGGACTATTTATTGATATAGAAAACCCTAAATAAATTATGTGGGTCCAAAATAAATTGGAAAACCAAAACCAAGTGGAATTTGACTTACGCGTGAACAGTTGCCATCCCATTGGCTCAATTCTCTTTGCTGCATTCAAAATCAACCACATGGAAACTATTGCAGGTAAACTTCGTTAATTTCCTTTCTTTGTAAGGTTGAATGAATATATTATAATATTTGATTTATTCCATTAGGCTGCCTACTTGATTTTAATTCTTTAACCTTCTATCTTAAATTAGTTTTAACTCCAAACTTCTTCAATGTTACATCAATTTACACCTACAAATAAAATACACTATTTAGCACAATTCATAAAATTCATGCCCAAAAAAGGATAAATAAAGATATTATTGTGAGACAAATAATGATTGGAAAATATAATTTTGGCCTCACATCAACACCCCACAATTAAACTTTTGCTCGTTCTAGAGCAAATACTAAAGCTCATCTCAAAAAAATCAAACTAGTAATGTCATCACATTGGTTGACGCAAACAATTAGGCCATATACAAATTTCAAACGTCAACTACAAATCCCGCTCATTAAGAAAGACATCCAAAGAAATAACAAACATCTAACCTCCTAACCTTAAGAAATAACTTTAAACTCATCAAATTTAAATTTGTTCACCCACTCTCATCAAAGAAAAGTAATAAAATCACCTATCTATCATGAAACAAGTGTCCTCACAAAAAGAAAAAGTCCACACACTCAATTTAAAGTATTGAATATAAATTAAGGACTTAGTATCAAGGAACAAACTCACAAATAAAATTCTTATGTCTGCACAAAGAACCATATGCTTGCCCATTATGTACATCTCCACTAATTAAGCTTGCTCGAATATAATCAAATAGGACTTTAAGGGGTTGTATTGTACGCTAGGGGACCGATAGGAAAACTATATAATAGTGACTTACAATTTCTTAAGCACTTTGCACTTTAAGACCTTATCACCCACTATTTTCTTCTATTTATTTTTAGCACTATTCTCAACAATTATTTCACAAGTAATTCTCATCATCTCAAGAATGCTTCAATAATTTCTCTCTTTTTTTTTTCTCAGGATTTTTTTCATGTCAAATTCCTTCAAAAAGGGCTTTTAAGCACTTTGTAGCTATCATTGATTACCTTTTCACTCAACCATCAGTTTTTCTTCTGAATGAATAATTAGAATAAGTATATGCGAAAATGCTCAAGGAAGCAAGGTGTAAAATATAGGATTCAATAAAATAGTCAAGGCCAAAATATGACTACCAACAAAAGGCTACAGGCTCAAAAGGGCTACCTAATGATATAATATCTGAAAAAGCTAAAATTTATAAGAAAAATCAAAGAAATTGTATTATCATCTCCTAAACAAAGCAACACTTTTTTGTTCTACATCAATAACATGCAGCGCGAGTTCTGGACTAACATGCAAAATATGGAATAAAGAAAATCTCACCACACATGGCACTAGTATGAATCAATATGGATCATTCCACTTCTAAGTAAGACAAGATTATAAGAAACTACAAAATAAAATAAGTTATATACAAGTCACAACCATGAGCTTAGTTGTCAAAGAGTCTACAGTTTCTTTACCAATCAAACATTCACAAGAAAGTACTACTAAAAAAATATACCTAAATTGGAAATATCACACCACTCAAAAAGGTATTTTCTTTTCTCTCTCAAAAATAATAATAAAAGAAAACTTATTCCTAAGAAAATAAAAGACACTCGATTCAAAGGGACTATCCTCAGGAAAAGAACCAAGAACAAATGCCAAGGAACCCATCCTAAAAAAGAAAAGACTCAATAAAAACAGTAAAAACTAGGAATTCATTTTTCCATCCCACACTTAAAAAGATTCTACGTCCCCAAAGCATCAAATAAAATTTAAAACAAGGGTTAGAAAAACTCCCTAAGGCCTTTAGGCCTAGCTATAGCATGTTCTCTTAATTTTCATCAAGGGTCGTAAGGACCCCACACTTAAGCTCAAACGTGCTCCTTTGCTTCAAATTCTTGGGTACTCAGAAATCCCCTAATCTGCAAAAATAACACAAAAAAGGCACTAAAAAATAAAATAAGAAGTTACACTATAAATTGGGTTGTCTCCCAATAAGCGCCTAATTTAACATCGCGGCACGACACAAGTAAGTTCGCTTGTTTTCTTTCCACTTTCAGCTTATGAATTGTACCCCTAACTTTGCATCAACTTTTCTGTTCCTCTCAAGTGGAGGTGGTATAAAGATAAATGAACCTAGTATTATATGTCGCATCTTGCACTTCTTGGACCTTAGGTGAGGAATGTAGTTTTGTCTACGTGGACTAAAAAACATTAGGATGTAGGCGCGTTGTACCTCATCTATACACTCATCCATTAGTTCAAATTTTATAGAAAAGTGTTTTGAATGAGAATCAAGTTGCCTCAACCCCAAAGCAACATTTTTTACAACATTCTCACTTTTGTACTCCTTCTCAACATTGATATTAAGGAATAAGGTGTAGTTGAATGGTTGTAATTCCTCTTTTTGCTCTAGTAGTTTGTCATCATCCACGACAATCGGTAATCAGAATCCTCTATCTTTTTGTTCAAGTGAGCCTGTAAGTCATGAATATCTTAGCTTAATTGATCTATTTCTTGTGTGGGCTCAACTCTTCCTTCAATCAGTTGGGTTGTCATGTATATTAGACCATCACAGATAGATTCTTGAAACTTTAGAAGTTGAGTTTGTTTTTGTAGCCAAGATAGGCTCACTATCTCTATTTCTCCATAATTTTGTCCTTGTTGGGCTTCACTCTCTTCTATTTTAGCTTAGAATATAATTTCTAATTGAATAGTGTCAAGCTTATGCAGCAGTTTTATGATTTTTGATTGCTTTTCCACGCATTCAAATATTTGTTCTGTGATTTTTGAATTAACTTTGTCCAGCATGTCCGTACATTCCATAAGTGAATTCACATTGCATGTCTCTTGTTTGCATTCTCCACTTCACCGCCCCTGTCAACATCAAATAAAAGAATAATCATAATAGGGGTTCGGCGGAAGGGAATAAGATTTAGGATAGTCATTTCAATGAATATATTGACGACCACATGTATGACATAAAGGACACTTGATATCCAATTCAATAATTACAAGACTATTTATAAGAATACAAATCAGCCAACCACGTTTATCCCAATCATCCATATCAATTAGAGTACCAAATTATTCAAAGAAAGAAAAAAAAAATTGTTCTGAAAAAAAACTAATTAAAAAAAAGTATAACCTAGAAGAATTGTTAATTTCTATGCCCCCGGCAACGGTGCCAAAAAATTGTTGTTCCCAATTGCACATACAAGTGTACATGATCATGCAATTAATATAATGGCCCTTAAAAGAACCGGATTATCGAACCCAAAGGACTTGTTGATTAACTATTTACTAAATTATACTAGTCTAATTATTTATTTAAGAATGAAAGAAGAATTTGATTTTTATTAAAATACTAAGAATGCAAAAATTAAATAGTAAAATTACTTACAATTGTTGTAAAATTCTAGGGCTGCAACATGAAAAGGGTTTCATATATCACATCTCATGCATAAATTAACTACGGTATAAAATTATTAATCTAAGATGATTTTATGATCATGGTCTCCCAACCTCTAATCGCCTACACCAATTAGCTGTCTAACTACATCATTGAGCGGGAATAGGCATTCTTAATTGGCAAGCATTTATACTTCATCTTGTTTTGTAACTAAGCTAGGTGTTCATCCGGGCGTCACACCAAAATACAAATCAACTAAATTTAATTGAAGATCAAGCTTTTTGTACCCTTTGGTATACCTACTTTGGCATCTCCCTAGTATAAGAGTAGACAATATATTTATCTCTATGGTGATCAAGCATGAAATACTAAAACTAGAATACAAAAGTAATTTAACCGATAGCCAATATTAATTAAAAACAATCATTGTTCAACAATTACCTATAGACACATCCCCAGAATAAGTCTCTTTAGCTAGTAATGACTAAGAAAAGAAGAAAAAGAAGAAGAAGAAAAGAACCTTAAAAAATATGGACAACTTTACACTTTGATGCCCTATATTTCTCATGTAATTGATATCCTCCAAAATAATTATTTCTATGGACTATTTATCATATAAAAAACCCTAAATAATTTAACTGGGTCAAAAATAAATTGGAAAACCAAAAACAAAGTGAAATTTGACTTCCGCGTGAACAATGGTCGTCCTACCGCCTCAATTCTCTTTGCTGCATTTATAATCAGCCCCGTGGTAAATAATGTAGGTAAACTTCTTAAATTTCCTTTGGTTGTACATTTGAATGAATATATTATAGTATTTTTTTATTCCAGTAAGCTTCCAGCTTGATTTCCTTCTTCAACCTTCCATTTTTAATTTGTCTTAACTCCAAACATTTTCAAGTTTACATCAATTTACTCCTATAAATAAAATACACTATTAAGAAAAATTAATAAAATTCATTCTCAAAAAGGATAAATAAAAATACTAAATGTGAGACAAATAATGGTAAGAAAATATATTTTTGGCCTCATATTTGAGGGTGTATGATTTATAGCCAGAATGGTGGTGTTCATTGGTTATTTTAGGCCTTAGCCCAATTGAGAAATGGAAAGTTGCTCAGAAGATTCATCTTCAGGATGGGGTCCTGGTATTTTATAATTTGAGTCTAGTTGAGGATGCATTGTTTGCTTTTGTCATGCTTGGTAGCTTGTGTGGTTCCTGATAAAGTGTTGAATATTGTTAGTGGGAGATGACGGGCATTATCAATTTCTCACAACTTGAATTTTATTATTTCAAAGTAAGAACCCTCTTCGGTCTTACAATCTTGATCAAACTTGTTTCCTGCTTCAGCAACACTCTTTACTTGAGCACCAACTTTTGTTTGCTCTCTTACTTTCTTTATTTGTTTGGTTACTTACTTTATTTCTTGCTTGGTTTGTTACAACTCAAATATTCCTAGCTATCTTTTTCTAGAACTACCTTTTCTACAATATTTCTAGACTATTCTCTCTAGAATACTCATTCTAGATATCTTCCTTCAATTCTCTACAACTCTAGAATATTTTTGATTTTTCTTCAATAAATATGTATGTTGGTGATGAATTCTTAACACTCCCCCTCAACACCAACTTATTTTTTTCTTTGTGTTTGTTGTGAAAGATTCTTGAAACATTGCAAGCATCATGACATCCATGCATTTTGAAAATCTCCTCCTTCATCGGATTATTTTGATCCCTACTCTTTGATACTTCTTCAAAGAAAGTAGTATCTTTATTGATAACCACCACTGCTAATGTTGCATCTAGATACTTGGCATTTGAGCATTTGAATCGTGGCTTCCTTCTTAGTCGAGGCTGTAAAGATTCTTGGACTCTTTCTTGCAAAAAATCTAGATTTTCATGTACTCTTGTTTTCCATGAATTAGTATTTTCTCCTTTGAAAAATATCTCCTTTGTATGTGAGTTATATTTTTCACAAACCTCTTGTTCTTTTTTAGACTCACTTTGTCCTTCTTTTTCAAGTTTATATTGTAGCTCTTGTTCCAATTTCCTAGAATCTGGCAAGGAGACTTCATTGTACCACTATGTTGGTGCTTCATCAAGTACCACATATGCTTTTTCGATTGGCATGACGTATATTGATTCTAAATTTCTCCCTTCCATTATTGGTGTGATTTAACTTTTAAGTTCGACAAACTTTTACATCATTTGGCCCAAACAATACAGTTACCAAAATCTGGTAGTTGCGATTAGATAATAAGTTCTTCTTCATACTTGAAACATGGTAGACATTTTAAAGTTCCACTTTTCTTGAGTTGTGATGAGGCACAAACACTGTCTTGCCAATATGAGTTATTGGCTTTTTTGAAGTATTTGCAGGCACCACTACTTGACTACCTTTATATTTGCTCAAGTTAATGAGCTTTTTCTCATTACCAATCATGTTATTGGAACATCCTGAATCAATGATCCAATCATGTTCATAATCGACCAATTTCTCACTTACAATTGCAAGTGCAATATCCTCTTTTTTGTTTTAGTGATAGGTGGCAAGAACCTCTTGTTGATTAGTTTTTTAAACTGCATAGGAGGTCCCGAAATCCGAAACTTCTTCATCTTTCTTGTTTTGGGTAGAAGTGGCTACATTGCCGTCAACTTTCTTGTACAAGCAGTCTCTAGCATAGTGTCGTTTCTTTCCAGAATTATAGCACTTTTCCATTTACTGTTTGTTGAAGCCTTTCACCTTCTTGTTTTGTCATTGAGTTCTTTGATGTTGATTCTTTTGGTCTTCCCCTGGCCGTGAGCTTTTCTATGCTTTTCTTTTTTGATAGTCTTCGTTTTGCTGAAGAGCGCCTTATCTTCGTCTTTTATAGTGAGACTTGGTAATGGAATATCTAAATCATCTTTATTTTCACACAAGTTTTCCAACTCAGATAAAGTTGGTTCTGTGGCCCATCCCCGTGTGGCTGTATTTATGCCTTTGTACTCCAGCCTTATACCATGAAAAATATTTCTCCTCATTCTTGTCTCTGTGAAAGCATTCTCAAGATCTTATTTTGATATTTCATCACATAAAGATTTTATCTTTGAGAAGTATTGGTTGATCATCATATTTCATTAAGAGATAAACAAAAGCTCATTTTTAAGCCTTTGTAATCTCGCATCATTCTTCTTTGTAAAAATTGTTACTAAGATGTCTCAAGCTTCTTTTGGTGTCTTGGCATTCTTAATCTGTTGTAGGAACTCATCCTCGATGGTTTCACGAAGAGCATACATGGCCTTTCCAGCTTTGACCTTCCACATTTTGGTTGCTTCAACATCTGTTGGTGGTGTGGTGTTTGATCCACTATTGATATCCCATAATTCCTAGTTGAGAAACTAATACTGAATTCTCATGCTCCATGATCTGTAGTTGCTTGCGTTGAGAATCTTAACTCTATTGAGAGTGCTTGTGAAATCTGCCATTTGTAAGTGCCTCGGGACTTGTTGCCTCCGATAATAACGTGTAAGATCTTCTTTGAGTTACTGCCTCGCTTTTATCCACTAGGCTTTGAAACCACTTGTTCAATATTGTTGGTGGGAGACGACGGGCACTATCGATTTCTCAATACTTGAATTTTATTATATCAAAGTAAGAATCCGCGCCGGTCTTACAATCTAGATCACATTTGTTTCTTGCTTCAGCAGCACTATTTACTTGACCACTCACTATTGTTTGCTCTCTTACTATATTTCTTTGTTTAGATACTTACTTTTTACCTTGCGTGCTTAGGTACAACTCCAATCGACCACCTCTATTTATAGGAGGTGATGGAAGAATATAGAGAGATACATACTACACTATTCTAGAATATTTCTAATCTATTCTCTCTTGCATACTCATTCTAGATATCTTCCTTCAATTCTCTAAAACTCCAGAATATTCTAGATTTTTCTTGATTTATCTTAAGTAAATAATAAAGTTGGTGATGAATTATTAACATAAAGTTGGTACCCTTATGCCACTATTGGCTAGTCGACTATGTTGATATGCCACCTACCAATTTGGTTTCCTTTATGATAAGGTGTTCGACTCAGATTTGAAGTGGCAGAGAAGTTTTTAGGCTTGTGGTATCGGTGTTTCAGAAGTTTCTTTGGTATGAGTAGATTTCTAGAGTGAGACCTAGTTCTACCTTTTCATTCAAATGATGATGGTCCTTTGGATTAGTGCGGTTAGATTTATAAGGTTGTGTTTTAGATGGGTTTATTGGTTTTAAGAGATAGGCATGGATTTTGGGGTTTTGCCTGGGTTGAGTTCCTTGTTCTGGTAGTTGTCATTCCTTGATGTTTGGGAGAAGAGTGTTGTTCTTCTAAGGTTGATGTTGTGTGGGATTGTAAGAAGGTTTCAATTGATGTTGGATATTTCAGGATGATTAATGATCCACAGAACGCTCTTGGTAATTAGAAGATATTAGATGTGGAGCATAAGGTGAGTTTTTCGATTTGCGATTTGGGTTGCATATACCAAAGTCCTGCGTTTGCTCAATTTTGTTATTTTGGTATGTTGCTGGTCTATTCAGAAGAATCTTGTGGTTTTGAGGTACCTTCGTTTCATATGAACTGGAGCTCAAAGTTGCTGCATTTTCTTGGTTTTCTTGTTAATTTTTCTTGTTATTATTGTTGCTATTTTCGAGCCTCGAATCATGTTAAATTTTTTAACCCAAGTTTGAGGCATAGTTTAGGAACTTTTCACAAATTCAATTTTGGGATTCCTGGAGAGGGTCCCACATTCCTATTTCGACTCAATTTTGGGTTCATTTCTAATTATTGTGATTTTATTGTCAAACTTTTGTAGTGATGTTGTGATTTATAATTGGGAATTTGATAATTTGGTGTTATTCAGATAGATCATGTGTGGTGGATTCATAGTGCTCGATCTTGGCTTTGAGGTAGGCTTCAATATACTTTCTTGATTGAGCTTCTTAGATATGGCCTAGTATAGATTTCATATAAGTTTGGATAGTATTTGCCAAATATTTAGTATTTTCCTATTGTTATTCCATCCTTTATCGATTGCATAAGAGCCTTGCACTTATTGTGGGTGTTGGGATCCTTAGTTTAGATTATGGCTTTGCTTGTGGTGTAAATGATCTTGCTTATCCTTGTTAGGATTGATTCGTTGTTGCCTTAGACTAGGCTGGACATTAGATGCATTAAGTTGTGTGTTATCGCCTCTTAGTTAGTTATCTCCCTTTAAGGTTTGTTTTGGGTCTTTCTCCTTGCGTTGATGCTTGGGATCTTGGTTGGTTGTCATAGCCGTTGTAGTTGTGCTCAGTTAGGGAGTGGAGCGGTGTGATTGGGGTAGGGCGTCATTCCTTGAGTTTTCTCCCCATTTTATTGATTTGAAATCTCTTAAATATCCCTATGCTTATTGATTAACGGTTAGCATGTTGTGTCATTATTGAGCTTATAATTATACTGTTGGGCCCAAGGCTGAATGTGAGGAAAATTTGGATCCCAGGTTAGTAATCTTGGCTTTAGTAGCATGGTTTCATTGTCGGTATAACTATTTTATTTTGAGCGCCTTCTCTAAATGCTGGTGTTGGCATCCATTGCACTGCTTGCTCATTCTCACGGGTTTTGTGGTACAATTCCGACCCATTATTGACATATATATAGTTCATGATGAGATACTATTTAACTATGTTTTATTCTAAACTATTTTTAATGAGTGTCGTACTACCTAGATCCCTTAAATTACTTATTTTTTTAGTTTACAAGGTGTTTGGGACATGCTTCTTTCCCATTATAAATATTAGAGGCATCTAGAATGTGTTCAATTTTCATTTGAGTAATGGCACATCGATTCCCTTTCTTTCATGATTTTTCTCTTTTTGGCGCTCCTAAGAGTTTACTGCCTAGGTAGGCGACCCAATTATTGGTTATTCATAGTTCGAGGCCATTACTTCCAGTTAGAGGCTGACGCTCACGTTTCAAGGCCGTGATGTCTAGTACAAGGCTAAAGATAATGGTTCGAAGCCTTTATTCCCAATCTGAGGCTTATGTTTTGCGATTCGAGGCCAGCACCTTTGTTTATGGTTTTGGACTGTTACTTATGATTCTGCTACTCACCCTGCCTTCATATGCATTGTCATCATTAAATTAACTATTTCGTTCAAATAATATAAGATCGGTTTTAGTTTTGATACTATAGTTTAGATTAGTACTTCCATTTGCTTGTTCAGATTCAATCAGATATATTAATATGTTTTATGAATTAACATTATATGTTTTTTTTTTTATCATTTGACAAAAAATTTCACCTGTAATAGTATCTCTTTTAAGAACAATTTTGTTGGATGTACTAGTTATAAACAATTGGTCGTTGAAGCTTGTGACTTTTAGCGTCTAATTAAGTGAATTTACTAACCATAAAAGATGTACGCCAAAGGGGAAAATTAAGTTAATTTCATAATGATATTTTAGCCTTTATAATTTCCACCAATTTATTGTCGTTACCCATATGAATTGTTAGCGGCAATTTATGGAATTTATTGGCTATAAAAATGGACTCTTGATGAGATTTGTTATTTCAGATTGGATTTAATAACTATTTTAAATGCCGCTAAAACTAATGTTTTTTAGCGGAAATTTAGTTTGATTTACTAGATACATTAATGGATGCTACATGACCATAACTAACTATTTTGGATTTGATTTGGCACTCATCTTAATTGCTGCATCTAATTACCGCCCAAACGAACTAGTTTTAGCGGCAATTTAGTTGGATTAACTAGCTATAGAAATAGACAACACATAAGCATACTTAACTACCTTGTATTGGATTTAGTAGCCATCTTAATGGCTATAATCATTTGCCGCTAAAATGAATGAGTTTTAGCGACAATAGAGCTTAATTTTACTAGCGCTGGTCTATAAGGCTGCAATATCCTTTTTAGTTAACACTCCAAGTTTGTGAAGTTTTCATCCAATAATACCCCCAAATTTAATCAAAGCAACAAAAATTTAAGAACAAATTTACCATTTTAAGAGAGTAAGAGTGAGAGAGACATACCAGATTGTTCTTGCACAATGAAGACCGAGAGTTTCGAAGTCGATTGGAGAAAAAGTAGGAAGAGAGCAAGAAGTTGGACATTTTGTTTTTATTTACTAACAGTTTGGATTCTATACTATGAATTTTTAATGCCTTGCCTTCAGTTAAACGAAATTAAGGTTGATTTCTCAACCTTTCATTAAAAGGTCGTATTCGCTTTTGTGAGTGACCATGCACTTAAGTGAACCTCTGCTCACTTTTGTGACATCAGGTGCTCAGTGTCCATTCTGGTGGAATCAAGGCCTATTGGGCGATTGGCCCAGCCACTTTGGACAATCTTAGGAACCCAAAAAGTCATCTTAGTCATATTTTGAAGGGGTTTTAGTCCCGAACATCATTTCCTTCAAGATCCTTGCCTCTAAATCTATTTAATTCAACTCCAAACACTCTGAAATTATGAAGATTATTAAAAAAAAATAATAATAAAAAAAAAAAAATAAATAAAATTAACCTATTCTAAAATTCAAAGACTCAAAATTTAACTATGAATCAAATTATTTACCATACCGATGGGTTGCCTCCCATCAAGCACACAATTTAACGTCGTGGCGTGACACCGGGTACATCACCCTTTTTATTTCCACTTAGAGAAAATGAACTTTCTCCCCCTCTCCGAGGAAAATGGGGAGTGCATGAGAGCATCAAGAGGTGCACTCGATCTCTCCACTTTGAAGACTTCAATTTCTTGCCCAACTTCGAATCATGTTTTTGTTTTGGACCATTGGGAAAGAGTGAGAGAGCCACTAGGCCACTTGAGCATTTATTTCTATGATTCTTGACTGATGTAAGATTTCAACTACACCTCATCAATTACTAGTTGAAAACGATTGTTAGTTAGTATAAAACCCAACGAAGTGTTGGGGTTGTATCCACAGGGAGTGATAAGTATTCAAATTCAAGTACGAAGTACAAATGCGGTCTAAATAACAATAGGAATAGGAATTATAGAAAAAGACATGTAAACAAGTCTAAAGGGGGTGACAATGAATGTAAGATAGGGGGGGGGGGGGAGGGTGGTTTGCAATTATTAGCTACAATGCAATCCAACAATAGGAAATAACAATAGAGAGAGGAATTCTCTGGATGTGATTGATTATAGGAAAATTTTTCTATATGGGTATTCAAAATTTCTAATAAATAGCTAAATGTCAGTGGGTAGGCTAGACTATGTGTAAAATAGCTTTCTCTCAAACAACTATCGCAATTCAAGTTATTTCTTTCGAACATCAACAAGCATAGCAATTAAGAAAATCCCATACCTTAATTCATCTACTCTCTCGAACTAGATGGGTAGGATTGGGTTTATGATTCACTCTCTTGAGATGAACCCATATTAACCAAAAACGTACAAACCATTCACCAAAAGATTTCTTCCAAAACCTCTCTCTCGAGCAAGGTAATAACATAAAATTAGAACTGCATTTTCAACTACAATTCATAAGATAACATTGAGCTAAAGATTAAAACCACTTCAATTAAGCATTTAAGTTGTAATTAACAATACCCATACGCTAATTCAACCCATGATCACATGATCACACCCCAAGAATTGGGTTTTAGCCACACATCATAAAAATAGGGAAACGATTACCAAAAACATTTTCCATGATCTGGGTAAATGCTCCCAAGTCTTTCCAATTGTCTAAAATGGAAGAATTTAAGCAACCTATTTGCAAAATTTCCAAATTGAGTCTCAAAAAGCTTCCAAGTTTACAATGGAACTCTAAAACTCAAAAGAAAACTCTCCTCAATGAAAGCAAGATACTCAATTTACAGTTCAAAATTAAATATATAGTTGCCTAAAATTTGGCCTGAAAGGCTATTAGGCGAGATAATTCAGGCTCACCGAGTGGTCCGGATTTGCCTTTTTCTATCTTCCATCGCCGTTATGCGTTGGTTCTCAGCATCCTCAAGTCTTGTAACTTTGAGCGGTTTGTCTTGTTATGACGAAATAGATCGAGGATTCGTCGACTACCTATCCCTGTTGCCGACTTGGTCTCTTCCATCAGGGGTGGCATACTGGCACTTTAGGCATGCTGAAGGTCCACTTGGAGAGTCGCCGAGTGGTGTTGGCAATCACTAGGCTTGCCTTTCTTCACTTTTTTAGCTTGTTATGCTACTTTTTTCCTGTGAGTGTCCTTACCTTGCTCCTTAGTTCAAAAACCCTTAAAATTAAGGTCTGAGCATCAATTTATAGCATATATTACGCATTTGAGGATAGTAAAACTATCAAAACAAAGCCTAAATGAGTCCAAATCTCGAACTCATCAACTCCCCCAACTTAATATTTTGCTTGTCCTCAAGTAAAACTCTAGATCAGCAGTTCAATAAGGATGTCTTAAGTAGTGCTGCATAAGATTCAACATGAATGCACACAAAAAGTTCAAACTACACATATAATGCCCAATTGTGCACTCAAAGATTCAAATTGTGACTCACCATTATCAAAGACTCTCAAGTTCACATTACATGCTTCAAATGCAAGTTCAAACTCAACAAAGGTACTCAAATGCCCTCCCAAAAGATGATTCCACATTCACACACAATTTCTCAACAATTTAAAGTTTCGAAATCACATACAACTCTTACACTAAAAAAAAATAACACACGCATGACTTCACCCATAGGGTTGCCCTTATTTTCCAATCAAAATTCATTTTAGCTCACTAAAGATAACAAAGGTCTTTTCAAGGTTTGTGATTGGGCTGAGTGCAAAGGTATGGTCATTTAGGCTTAATGGCTTCTACCTTCATAAAGTATGGCTTGCAAGTCACTCTTTCCCCTTCTTCTTCACATTCAAACATGCTCATAATCCACCCTATTATTCATCTTCATATGAACCACTGGATACCGCATTTCTTTTCCAATTTTCACTATTTTATTTCACCATTTTTTTCTTTTCTTTCTTGTTTTTCATTTCCTTTTATCTCTTTGTTTTTTACATGGAGGGGTTCCATCTTTTTTTTTAAAACAGTCCACACATGGGGAATTTTTCACACTTCTTGACTTTCCTTCTTTTTTTTTTTCACCACACCCCCAACTTGGGCTTTTGGCCTATGTTGGCTATTCAAACAAACCAAAACTTCATGAATGTTATGGGTGAAGGGATAAAAGAGTCAAAGTTGTTCAAGTTTCTTCCAAGAAAAGAATAGGCTTAATGGGTGCCAAAAAAAGATTCACACTTCTCACAAGGGTTGCCGCAAAAAAGGTATATTGTAAAATTTTCCTCACTCTTTAAAATTCTTGCCTAAGATCATTTCATTTGTTAACTTCACTTAATCAATCGGACAAACGTGGCAAGTTCTATGTGTCATCAAATGCAATTCTCAAGACATTGGTACAAATATTAAACAAGACTCTACAGTTTCTAGCTAGCATGCAATGTTCATTATAAGAGACTCACTCGATAACCGGCTAATCACAACGAGAAGCTAAAAGTTCATATATTGCCTATGTAACTTAGTTTGCCTCATCGTAGCCACACATTCATTTCGTTCATTTAAGAGCACTATTCAAGTCATGAGTATTGACCACATCTGATACTTAAATTTGCAAAATAACAGCCAGAATCACAAAAAGAGGTGGCACAAATTTTTAATAATTTGGTTCACAAACCATTTTCAATTCAAAACACTGTGCCACAAGACAAAACATTTGTAACATCAGGATCAAAACAAGATATATATATATATATATATATATATATATATATATATATATATCAACAAAATAAGCCAAAAATTCAAAAAAAAATATCAATATCACAAGAGGCAGGTATGGAAATACCCCATCCAACAAAAATAAGTTGTTGTCCTCCAATGCAACTAAAACAAAATAGTCAACAAAACAACATAGAGGGAGATAAAGAGTCATACTACCAGGCTAAGAATGGGGTCAAGTCTGCCTCTCAGTAACTCTATCTATCAGGGCATCAATGCCCGGTGTCACACTATCATCAACCTTAGCTCCACTGGAGCCCACCATGGATATGTCTCGCTAAGATGCCTGTCTAACTGTCTCGAACATGGCACCTTCTAGGTCCGTCAAATCCTCATAAACAACCTCTTCACACTCGCCCAGCTTCTCCTTATTCGTCTCAATCTCGGACTCAGCAGCAGCAACATCAACCCTAATGTCATCTCCGATAGTAGTCGAAAGCACTTCTGAATAGGCAGGAATCTTTATGGTTGGATAATCTGGGATCTCCACCGTCCCAAATAAAGAAGTAAAGTCTCTGTACTTCAGATATTGCATCCTTCCTCAGCTCAACAATGTCAGCTTTCAAAGTCATCACTTCATTACTAGAACCTTGCCCTCTCTCACAAATATCTACTCTCATTGTGAAGGCATCAATAGAATCCATTAAAGGCGTCAACGTAGCAGTAATAACTCTCTCAATCATCGTGGGAACCTTAGCCTCTAGCCTGGAGGCACGCACATCAGTGGAGTAGACAAGGTGCCCCATCTTGAGAAGCATGACCTTTGTGATCAGTGGCTTGGAGGTAGTAGCACTAGCAGTAGATCAATGAGGCGGGAGAGCATCATAATTACTTAGAGTGTCAGAGGGAGCCGATGTAGATGTACCTGAAGACCTAGTGGTCGGAGTAGGCAAGACTGCTTCTCCATGTAGTGAATTAATATCAACCTCTAGAGATATTTCCACCAGAGTTGCTCTCCTCCTATCTACCTTATTTCGTGTGTACTCAGCCTCTATGCGCCGGATGTCTGTAGAAGATATGGATGTAACCTCAATATTCCTATTCACATCTCATGGTATTCCGACTCAATGGCATAACTTTATGATTAAAATTGAAAAGGGGAGGGGCATCTTTCGATGCTTGACCCTCATGGACATCTCTTGCTTAATTATCATCCTCAAATTTAGCCGCTTCCTAGCTATGATAGACCCAAGGGAGGCCACCTTTAGGTGGTGGAGGATGGGCTTATTCTGTAAAGGTATAATCAAGTTGCTGATAAATCCAAACCAATACCTAGAAGCTATATTTAAGTCCTTCTCGATAGGCGCTCAAGCCTCAATACACCTCTGGGTGGTGTCAGAAAGCATGGGAGCTAGCCAACCCTTCAGGTCATCTAAAATTTTTGTAGTAATCATACTCTGTTAGTCCTGCATGATGTTTGTAGCCCTCTCCAAGAGAGCATTGATATAATCACTGTTGTATCTAACTTTCCTTCCTCGGACCATCACAGAATCCACTGGCTTGAAGGCACTAGCCTTCTTTTTCCCCTGGGCACAAGGTCACTGTAAGCATCATAGAATTCCTAAACACATATAGGAATGTATAGGTCACGGGGCCTGGTAAAGACCTCGTATCTGTGGAACTAGAGAGTGTCCCACATTGCTAGAAGCCTGTCCAGTACACCATCCGTGGACAATATCTCTCCTCCAAGATAGTCCTGATCCCTTGATCTTTAACCTGTTAAGTAACCGGGGTGGAGGACCCTTTATTGGTGGTGCTGAAATCACCGTTTGTGCTGGAGCTGGAATTGAATCTAAGGCTGGAGGGGTCGGATCCAGAATCCTGAACGAATCATTACGAGCTTTGGAACGAAGCTCTTCCTATCGAGCCTGTAATAACTAATCATCCTAAAGCTCAGAGAATAAAGCCTGAGAATCATAGGACTCTCCCTCACTACTGGAGTTGTACTCCGGTGTCTCCACTATGGCCGTCTTGCCCTTCCCCTTGCCTCCCTTCGGAAGTAACTTCTTGCCATTGGCCTTGGAAGCAATTTCTTCCTCATTTATTATTATCCCACATGCCCTATTTCTAGGCAGCATGCCATTATCATTCAAATCCATTCTAGCCATTACTGCAAAACAACAAAGAAAAACATTAGACAAAGTTCAACAAAAATGCAGAGAATTTAGTTGCAGAAATACTCGCTGAACAATTCGGTGTGGTGCCGAGTCACCTTAGCGAGCTAGATCAGGTTCACCAAAAGTACCAACATAAAGATTCTCAAAGCTGAAAACAAGTTGGCGATATTCAGGGCAATTCAGCATATCACTGACACTAATCAGCGAGCTGGAAGTGGCTCGATGAAAGTTAGTGTATATTAAGGGTTAGGGGCATAGAAAGAGCATTCAAGAAGGCCTTTCGGTGAGTCGCGAGTGAATTTGGTGAGCTCAGGCATCTCTCCAAAAGTTACAGAACAAACTCAACCAAAATTTTAAATTAAAGGTGATTTATGCGGGACTTTGGTGAATAGTTAAACCACTCGGCGAGCCCGACTTAGCTCGCCAAATGGCCTAATGGTGCCAGTTTTCAACCTTATGTTTATAAATCAAGTCCGCTGCCCTGAATTAAAAATTAAAGACAAACACCATTCAATTGAGGCTAGACCTACACTACCTATGCCCTCAGGGTACTCAGACATCCCCCAATTTGGCCAAAATTTGCAATTTAATGACATTTACGTTTAGGAATGACGTTAAACGCTCTATCATTGGGCCAATTAAGTCATTTAGAACAATTTAGGGTTACTGAAACTTCACCACACTAGACCCAACACAAATATACCACAACGCAACAATTTAGACTCAATTTTACATGCATGAGAACGAGAATCGATCAATTTTAAACACTAAAGTAGACATTTGAATTCATTACAGGCAACCCAACACTAGCATATGATTAAAACAATTACCCAACACAAAACAACAACAAATCTACTATTGTATTTGATGTCAATGACAAATTTCAAGTATGGGGTTCGATAAACCAACCTTTATGCCGAATTTAGAATTTGAATAGCTATGAGGCAAAGTTTAACAATTTCGAGAAATGATTTCATGAGAAGAGCAGGTCAAAACAATAAGATATGAAAGATCAAAAGTTGGTTGAGAGGGTACGAGATTTAAAAATAGGTGAAGAATAAGGATTTGAAATTTTAAGTTGTTTGGCCTTTAAAACCTTTCGGTTCGCAACACCTTCGGCGAGTAAGTCATACTCACCGAATCACTCGGTGATTTACTGACTGGTTTCTTACCTCGCCGAGTTTAATAAGACACCCAATAATTTGGGGGTTAAAGCGGTAGATAGGATCGGGGTCGCCGACCTGTTCAGCGTGTCACCGAATGAGCATATAGCACGTCGAGTTTCACAAAGTTCTCCTTCAAGCTTGGTAGGTCCAACAACATTCCAACTTGGGGTTCACCAACCCATTTGGCATGTCGCCGATTGGACTTTGGCTCACCAAGCTACTCATTTTCCAATGCTATTCACTTTTGAACCTGCACAATCAACACCTATTATTCAAAATAAAGAATTAAAGCATTAAAAACTTGGGTTGTCTCCTAAGAAGCGCCTTAGTTAACATCATGACACGATGGAAAGTACCCGTTCAAGGATCGTTCTTCAAATTCGCCAAGGTATCACTTGGCAGGCCCGCTTTTGCCCTTGGGTTCAAATGAGAAAAAATTTGACCCATTTGGGTCTCCAATTGCTTGATTGACACGGAATGGGAGGTGACCCTCTGATTAAGTGTAGATACATCATCCTTCATCTCTTTCAAGACTTTGTCTGACCCTTCAACTTTGTTGAGAATACGTGAGAGCATATCTTCCATACATACATTTTTAGACTCCTTGGGCTTTTGATGCTCATGGGGTGGGACATACCTGACCTTGTCACCCTCTCATTCCTTCAAAGTGGTGTTACAATCACACCATTTTTTGTCACGATCTCTTTATCCGTAATCTCCATTCCAACCCGAGTTTCCACTCGACCTTGGATAGTTTTGTTGATATCCTCCTCATTGATTAGCTAGGAAGTTCACTTCCTCATTGTAAAGTGCTTCATATTGAGCTTCTTTGGGATTCACTCTTCCAACACCCACAACATTAACAATCTTTGCACCACTACCAATCACACTTTTTGCTAATATATTCAGCTGGGTCATCATTTTTGTCATGTTTTGGTCCCTCTCATGTTCCTTTTCTATATGCTCTTTTGTCATTCTAAAAGTGAGAGGAGAGACTTGCCCCCAGGTGTATACCATCCTCTGGTCATGTCATCAAGGAGCTGCTACACTACTTCATAGATTTGTTGCATTATACCACCGGGAACAACTTGATCAACATCTCCTTTGTTCACCAAATCAAGGATCCTATAAAATTATTGTAGTAGCACATTGTTTGGAAGTCCGTGATTCAGGCATTAAAGTACCAACTTCTTAAATCTCAGCCACGTCTCATGGATAGGCTCACCCTCCAAGTATTTGAAACCTTGGATGTTGTCTCTAAGTGTCATTATCTTTGAGAGGGGAAAGAATCTCACAAAGATTATTGTAGTAAGTTCATCCCATGAAATGATGGAATCCGTTGGTAACTGAGCCAACCATTTTGTAGCCACACCCATTAAAGAAATGGGAACAACCTGAGACAGACTCATTCTTGTGATATGTTCTTGAATGAGAATGGGCCATAAACGTCCACAAAGTTTCTAATATGCTCATGAGGGTCTTCATGTGAGAACCCTCCATAGAATCCTTTCATTTGGAGAAATTGCAACATTGTGCTCATAACATGGAAGACTGTGTTACCCAAAACATGGGGTAGACAAATTGCACCAATACCACCCAATTTGATTGGGTCATTCAAATCATTAAGGTTCGTAATATCATCTTGGTGGCCCATATGGCTACCATTGCTCCCATTTATGCTCATCTCTTCCTTTGTTTTAAAACAAACAACAGAAAATAACTAACTAAAGTAAGTCGATTCAACTACAACCAAAGAGATCACAATTCAACTTACATAAATGAATTTGAAACAACACAACTCCCCAGAAGTGGTGCCATTCTGATGTAACGTTTCAACTACACCTCATCCATTACTAGGTTCAAACGATCGTTAGTCAGTATAAAACCCAACGACGTGTTGGATTCGAACCCACAGGAAGTTGTACGTTCAAGTACGAAGTACAAACATGGCCTAAATATATTTAGGAATAGAAATCATCGAAAAAGACATGTAAACAAGTCTAAAAGAGGTGACAATGAATGTCAGATGGGGGGTTTTGGTTTGCAATTATCAGCGACAACGCAATCAAACAATAGGAAATAACAATATAGAAAGGAATTCTCGGGATGTGATTAGTTATATGAAAATTTTTCTATATGGGTAATTAAAACTACTAATAAATACCTAAATGTTATTAGGTAGGCTAGAATATGAGTGAAGTACATCTCTCTCAAAAAACTTTCCCAACTCAAATGATTTCTTTCAAACATCAATAAGCATAGCAATTAATAACAACCCACACCTTAGTTCATCTACTCTCTCAAGCTAGATGGGTAGGATTGGGTTTAGGATTCACTCTCTCGAGCTGAACCAATATCAACCCAGTACCTACAAACCATTAATCAAATGCCTTGGTTCCAATACCTCTCTCTCAAACAAGCTAAGAACACAAAATTAGAACTGCATTTGCAAATACAACTCATAAATTAACATTCAACTTAGGATTAAACCCACTCAATTAAGCATTTAAATTAGTAATTAACAATATCCATACACTAATTAAACCCATAATCACATGATCACAACCCAAGAATTGGGGTTTTAGCCATATATTGTTTTGACCCAGGGGTACCCCCTAGAAGTAAAATTCAAGGTCTCATACAAGCCCTTAACATATCATAAACATATGTAATAGAAAAATATGGGAAAATTTAAAATGTTTTTACAATTGAAGTCAGTTTTCATAAAAGCAAGCAAAAGTCTTTCTATACTTTGTCTCAAACCATCTAATACAACTTTAGAATAAATTCTTGGGACAAAGCCCTTACAATAGTCTCAACATGAAAATAAAAGACAAAATGGAAAGGGGGGTTTTGTCCTTGAATGCTATGAGGACTCACCAAGATCTTCAACTTCTAGAAACCTATCTTAGGAGAGTATACGTCCTTAATCCTAAAGCTACCATGAAATAGTCTTCGCCAAACAAATTCATGCTTTCATGAAAGCATCCTAATAATTCTAGTTCAAGCTACCCATAGGAGAGTATAAATCCTCAATCCTAGGCTACTCATAAGAGTGTAAATCTTCAGGTCTTACCAAGTCAAGCTACATATGAAGGAATCGTATATCACAAATTCAAGCTATTCTAGTCTAACTTGGTTTGATTCATTTTAGGTTATTAAGTCAACCTAGAATCATTCTATGTGAGAGAACCTTGGATCTCCTAGTATCTTTATGCCTAAGTGTGTAAGAGAGAAGTAACACACAACCAAATCATATGATATTGGCTTTACCCCCAAAGCCATAACATCTAGTGACTACAAGCCCTATTATCAAGATTTACTTCTTACTATCATCTTTATACCTAGATTACAAGGTATTTAAATCAGATTATTCATTAGTATGTGATTCTAGTCATAATTGATCATAAAGGTTGAAATTTATCTTTACAAGTCATGATCCATCATATTCAATAAAGTCTAGTTCAATTCATGATTATATGTTCTTAACCTTGAACAATTACTAGTCATTACATTGATTTAGAAAGATCACCATTGAACCATCAACTTCACCTCTAATGGCATAAACTCACAAATATCACATTCATCAATTTAAACTAGGGTTTACCTTAGAAATCACATAAGTTCATCATAATATCATAATTCAGTTCTAATACAATCATAATTAGGTATTATCCACTAGATTGGAATCATACCCAAACCCTACCCATAACATAAGAACAACCCTAGCAAGAATTGGGTTTTTGACTTCACAATTTGGGGATTTCTAAGGGGGATCTATGGGTGGAAGAACCCATATATTATAAATCTAACATAACTTAATTCAAAGCCCAATTAAAGCTTTCATCAATGGAGGAAAATCTACCCTCTTCTCTTCTCTTCTTCTTTTCCACTTGTAGAGAGAGAATTTTTGGAAAGAATTTGGGGTTCTTCGATGAATGAGTTAAATGATTTGGTTGAGAGGACTCTTCGTATTTATAGGTGGTTAAATAACTAACTAACCAACCTACCTTAACACCTATTTAATTCCAAACCCCCAATTTAAAACTAAAAGTTGAAATCTGCCCATGACTCCCGACTCCCCCATCCACGGACTATGGGTGGGTCTACGAGGCATACTGGCAAGTCTTAGGTGAGGTACAGAGGCTAGGAAAGGAAAGACAATTCAGGCCTCACGGGTAGTAGGTGGCAAATGTGAGGTTCTGAAATTTGACAGCTTTTGGTTGTCCTAAGGGTCCTCCTCAAGGACCCCTGGGTGGTCCTTGAGGGGTCGTACCTCGACGTATAGCCCCTAAAACTTCAATTCCAAGTACAGGAGTCATTTCTATGAGGTTTAATCCTCCTACCACACTCCAAAACTCTTTCAAAAAGCTTTAGAACTCTCTAGTTCAACTTACTAGTTTTCAAGGCATAACACACATCAAAAAAGAGGGAAATGATTACCAAGAAACATTTTCCATGATCTGGGTAAATGCTCCCAAGTCTTTACAATGGCCCAAAATGGAAGAATTTAAGCAACCATCTTGCAAAATCTCCAAATTGAGTCTCAAAAAGCTTCAAAGTTTATAATGGAACTCTAAAACTCAAAAGAAAACTCTCCTCAATGATAGCAAGATACTCAATTTATAGTTAAAAATTCAATCTGTTGTTGCACAAAAGTTGGCTTGAAAGACCATTAGGCGAGATAAGTCATTCTTGCTGAATGGTTCGGTGATCCGCCCTTTGATCTTTTCTTTTACCGTTATGCGCTGGTTCTCAACATCCTCAAGTCCTCTAACTTTGAGCATTCCATCTTGTGATCGCGGACTAGATCAACAATTCACCGACTGCTCATTTATGTTGCCAACTTGGTCTCTTACCTCAAGGCTGGCACACTAGAACTTTAAGCGGGTTAAAGAGATACTCGGTGAGCCACTGTGTGGTCTTGGCGATCACCAAGCTCGCCTTTCTTCACTACTTCAGCTTGTTATGCTCTTTTTTTCTACTTACTGTCCTTACCTTGCTCCTTAGCTCAAAAAACCTGAAAATCAAGGTCTTAACATCAGTTTACAACATATATTAGATATTTGAGGACACTAAACTATCAAAACAAAGTCCTAAATAATTCCAAATTTCAGACACATCATTGACCCTTAGTTTCGTGAGAATCTTGATTATGCATGAAATGAAGTTTCCATGAATAATCATCTTGGCTTTTCTCGCAACTGTCGTATCATCTTATTTATTTCGGCTTCTTAGATTGTTATTGGTTTGGATTGGTTTGAAAAGCCTAGGATACCTTTTATTTCCACCACAACCCCTTTTGTTATTCTTGTATTTGCTTCCAAATTAAAAATGCTATCTCAAATTCTAGTCAGACCATCTCAAAAATCTAGCTAGGTGCAAGTTATGAGACTCCTTGTCCATTTTTTCAGCCATTGGATAAGGAGTAACATCCACCTACATTATAGTTCTTACCTTTGCCTTAAGATTTGCAAGTACAAACTCAAATTTGACCATCTGATGGCATCTCGTTAGGTGCATGTTGTAAAGATTTTCCTTTTCATAGGAAAGTATATGTAGGGCCTTCGCACCCCATTTAAACTTTTCATCCACAACCCTAAGCCTAAATTGACTTATTACACTCATTTCACTATGAGGCCATGGGATGATATATATTATACCACTCCAAGACATATTATAATCTCAAAAGCCATAGAAACAAAACAAAAGAAAGTAAAGAGAACTATTCATAATTTAGATAGAAACAAGTAAACTATAAATCTTTGATAAATTTAATACACTGAATTTTCCCCCCGGTAATGGCACCATTTTTTAAAACACTTATATTACCCTCTAAACAAGTTAAAAGAGTAAGAGGCAATAAAAATACCCAACTAAAAGTCAGGATCACACAATGAACAATTTGTTGGCAATTGAAAAGATATAGAATTACAAGCTACTAGTTTGAATCTAAACTTAATGATACAAAAATATCAAAAATGGTACTTGGTGTATCTGCAACAACACATATATTCTTTCGATCTCATTGTGGTATATTATGAAATCTCCTCCGCTCTCAATCATGTAATTCAATAAAACTACCTAATACATTAATTTAGACCTCTCTTTCAAACAAGCCTTACATTTAATCACAAAAACTTAAATCTTTCATTTTAAGAAAACTCAATATTCAAGGCTAATATGTGAGTATTAATATAATTGTGCACTTCACATATTCTCTTTCGAGCAAACCATAAAATCAATGCTAGATCTGAGCGTGCACTATCGAATTATAAATTGAAACATGAAAATTAGATTAAACACATTTCATGATTACATGTAATTGATGAGTCCAAGATTTGGACTCATTTAGGGCTTTATTTACATAGATTTCGTGTCCTCAAATGCTTAATTTATGCCAATAACTAATATAAAATCCTTGACATTCATGTATATGGATTGAGGAACAAAGCAGGGACACTAACAGGCAAAAGGAATAAATCAAGATGAAGAAATGAAGAAGGGCTAGCCTAAGGATCTCCAATAGCACTCAGCGTCATGTCGAGTGGCTTAGATGGCCGCCTAAAGTTCTAGTGTTCCAAGCTCTAATGGAAAGAACCAAGTCAGCGAAGAAAAAAAGTAGTCGGTGGATCTCCGAGTGAATCCATGATGCTAAGATAGATTGCCCAAAGTTACAGACCATGGCGTTGTTGAATGCCAAGGCAAAAGGTCGGTGGAAGAGACTAAAGGGCGGTTCTCCGAGTGGATCAGCGAGCCCGACTTACTTTGCTGAATGGGCTTTCGTAGCTTATTTTTGGAAACTATAAATACATTCTTGAACATTTTAGTTAGGATATATCAATCATTATAATATCAGACAAATTTTAAAGTGTTTTTATCAAATAGAACTTTGAGAACTATTCTGTCCAAAGTTTACCTTAGCTCTGAAGGATTGAAGGTATTCACTTTTGGGAAATTCGAAGTGGGTCTTTGAGATTCATCAAATTGGAGCATAGTATGGACAAAATTACTTTTACTAGACTGATGGATAATCAATTTGGTAACTGTTCTTACCTTTTTATAAGGTCTAGCTAAAACCCTAATTTTTGGAGTATGATCATGTGATTATGGTCAGATTTATTTTATGGGTATTGTGAATTGTTAGTTTAAATTCTATTTAGAAGTGAGTTTAATCATTAATTGTGGTTTAATTTAAGAATTGTAGTTGCAAATGCAGTTCTATGCTTGTGTTCTTGTCTTGCTTGAGAGAGAGATTTTAGAATTAAAATTATTGATGGATGGGTTGTGGGTATTGGGTTAACCAGGGTTTAGCGAGAGTGAGAGTGAATCCTAAAACCAATCCCACATATTCAGCTTAAGAGAGTGAATGGATTAAGGTGTGGGATGATCTTAATTTGCATGCTTGTTGATGTTCATGAGAAATCACTTGATTCGAGGTAAATTGTTCAACAGAAAGCTTACCTCCCTTAAAGACTAGGCTACTCACTAATATCTAGCTATTTACTAATTGTTTCAATTAACCATATGTCTATATTTTCCTATAATCGATCACATCTCAAGAACCTGTGTCATCATTATTAATTCGTACCTTTCCCTCTTCAAAGATGATGAATCTTCGGGACAACATCCAAACCTTCAAACGTTTGGAGGGTGAGCAAATGGATGAGACTTGGTTAAGGTTTAAGAACATGGTGCTGCAATCCCAAATCATGGAGTGCCTGATAATGTCTTGCTACAGTACTTTTATAGAAGCCTTGATTGTGTGAACAAGGGAGTGGCTGATTAACTTTCTCCGGGAGGTTTTATGCAAAAACATTATGTGATAGCAACCCAACTCCTTGATGGCATGACCATGATTAGCCAGGCATGGAACAACCATGAATATTAGGTCTCTCCTCTTATTTACAAGTTGACGAAAGAGCAAATTGAAAATGATCAAGAGAGAGACCAAACATTGCAAAGATGATGACCTAGCTGGACATCTTGGCCAAGAATGTCATGGGCGCTGGTAAGAAGAGTGTTAATGATGTCGGCATTGGTGGTGTAAACCCCAAAGAGGACAAATTTGAAGCATTGTACAATGAGAAAGTGAACTTCTTAGCAAACCAAGGAGGAGGTTATTATGCAAGCTACCCAAGGTCGAGTGGTAACTAAGGTTATAATAGAGATGAGGGCTGGAGAGATCGTGATATAGAGTGGCGTGATCGTAACGCCACCGGACTGAGGATATGCTCTCACATATTCTCAACAAGGTTGAAGGGTATGATAAAGTTTAGATGGAATTGAAGGAAGATGTATCAAATCTCAACTAGATGGTGACCTCTTATTCCGTCTCTATCCAGTAGTTAGAGACCTAGTTGGGTCAAATTTATTCACATTTAAACCCAAGACAACAAGGGGGGTTGCCTAGTGATATTATGTCAAACCCCAAGAACGAAGCTTTAGTTGCTACGTACGTCATGTCACAACATTAACTAACCCACTTCTTGGGAGGCAACCATAGTTGTTAAGGCTTTATGTTGTGATTTTGAATAACGGGTTTTCATTGTGGAGGGTAAAAAGTGGGATATGTTGGAAATATGCAGGTTGACGAGCTAAGGGTCGGGTTGGCGAGTCACCAAAGAGGTCGGCAAGCCCGACTTGGATAGTCGTTAGACTCATAAAAATCACATGTGAGAGTTTGTAAAACTCAGTAGGCCCATGGACGAGTCGAGGACTCGCAGAATAGGTTGGCGAACCTGACTTTATCTGCCATTTGGACCTCCAAATTAACTGGAGGTTCTGTAAAACTTGATGAGTTAAGTGACCACTCGGCGTGCCGCCGAGAATTACTAATATCGCTGAAAGGCCCATGAACCAAAGGTTTTAAAAGGCCAAAGGTTTAAAATTTCAAACTCTTTCATATTTTATCAGTTTAGCCTCGTATATTTTCACCCACACTATGTAGTTTCTATATTTTTGCATTTTATTCACTTTTGTCTATTTGATGTCGTGGTCAAAGTTGGAATACATTGCCTACTAGCTTTACAAACTCATATTTAGGCTTAAAGGTTGGTTTTCCGAACCCTTAACCCTTAAATAGTGGTTGCATTCGAATGCAATAGTTCAATTCTTATTGATGTGTGTTGGGCCTTCTTTGAAATCATAATGGTGTGCTAGTTTGCCTATCTTAGTCTCGTAATTTTGCTAAATTGCTTATATTGTTGATTTCCCAAGTTTCATGCCTTAGACTTGATCATAAATTTGTGGATTATGATTAATTGTTGTTAGGTCTAGTCAGGTTAAGTCTGAGTAAACCTAGTTGTGCTAAATGACGTACTTTGCCAAATGATGGAGCATTTAACGTCATTCTTAAGGGCAAAAGTCATCAAATGGCCAATTTTGGCAAAACTGAGGGAAGTCTGAGTATCTCAATGGTCTAAAACGTATGGATCTTAGTTTAATTTGATAAGTGTGTTGTTTGATTGTTTTTGGGGGGTTGCGGGCATGATTTTGGGAAACAAGGTTGAAAATTAGCACGTTGAATATTTTGGCAAGCTGGGTCGAGCTCACCGAACAGTTTGGCGGTTCACCAACATCCCCCTTGATTGCCCTTAATTTTGTGTTTTGGCTTAGTTTGAGTTCTTAACTCACCAAAAGTCTCCGGTGATCACGGTTTTGTGCGCCACTAACCCCTAATATACACGGTAATTTTTGGTGGGCTAGTTTGAGATTGTCGAGTGATATCAGTGATTCACTAAACGGTTCTGCACATCGCCGACTTGTCTTTTTTCTGGGAAATTTCAGAACCAGTTCTTTCAGCTAGTCCTATCTGGCTCGCCAAAGTGACTTGGCGACTTGTATTTTTACCTATTATCGATCGCATCACAAGAACCCATCTCATCATTGTTAATATGTATTGTTTGTGAATGTTTATAGTTGTTAATTAAAACCAAAACCCCCATTTGACATTCGTGTCACCCCTTAATTTGAATGATGTCTTTATTTAAGAATTTCTATTCTTATGACTAATTTGCTTATGTTCATACTTCCCTATTGAATTTGAAATATGTTCCGCTCCCTATGAGATTCGACCCTCACTCATTTATTTGGGTTTTATACTGATTTACGATCATTGATGCTTAGAATTGGATGAAGTGTCTTTGAAACATTATTAATCAGTAATCATACACAAAAGTAATAGAATGAGAAATTAGAGATACAACTGATTTTTTTTTATTTTTATCACTATACCCCAATCTCAATTAGCAAATACACCCACAATTTATGACATACAAAGCACGGAAAACAAGATATGATAAGAAATTTTACTAATAAGAACACAATCTTCAATTCAAAGTATAAAATATGAGGCAACTTGTCATCAAAGTCTCAACCCAAAATATGAAATCTAATACCAAGAGTTCTTCACTAGTCAAAGGTAAGAGATAAAATTCATTGTTCAGTGTTCAATAATGGATTCTTCCTTTTCATCCCTTTAGTGAGAATTAAGGTCTTAAATCGATGAACTTCCAATTATACCCTAGTTCAAATTTCCAAGCCTTTCTAAGCCGGTTGGGATTTTGCAAAAGTGAACATCGTAAATGCGATGATCCTATCACTTATGTGAAACCCACCTTTTGTGGTCTGTTTGCAAATGTTACTTTTGCACGCTCGCATAGGAGTCCTATTGATTATAGTTGACTATTCTCTTATGCGAACCTCTTTTAGCAAGTGCGACATAAGAGGTAATATCTCTACTAGGTTCAAATCATTTTAAACTCTTTTCCATCATGGTATTTCCCAACAACATATACCTATAATCAACACTATTCAATGAGTATTTAGCCTCTTTCTCTAGTTGAGAGCCACAAAATTACCAAAAAGCGTGTCAAAAAAGTAGAAATTCACCACTCATTAGGTAGTAGTAGTCAGATAAGTCAGTCTCTAGTAATGACTTCTCTAGGTGCACATTCAAGGCATTCAGACTATTGTGGTAAGTAAGGTGTATCCAAATTGTCTAAGCCGTTAGAATATAGTAGAGGTTTCTATTCGAGTGGTATTGTAATACCTCAGAAGTTAGCTAAGCCTTAAAAAAAAAAACTTGATAAACCATAGAGGCGGTTCACTAGCCGTGAAAGGAACCACGATGTGTTACCCTCATCCTGGTTCACACCCATCTAAAAGTGGTGAAAAATGGAGCCCTCCACTAACCGTGGATCCCCATACGGGCGGTAGGGTGGCTCATGGAAATTAGGAAGAGACACCAGTGCTCAAGCGGTGAACCACGACCCACTCCACGGGTCGTGGTCCAACTAATGAGTTGTGGGTTAGTCCGTCGATCTGACCCACTACACTTAACCCAAGTGAAGAACCACGATGGCCTTCACGACCTGTGGTCTTTCACACAGTCCGTAGAAGAGTAATGTGGATGGGCATACTAGAAGCTAGTAGCCACAAGACAAGAACTATGACCCACTTGAGGTTTTTTTCAAGTTTTGCCCTGAAATCCAAAGGATTTTTCTAAAGTTATTTCCACTACAAATGTGTGATTTCACCAGTGGGTTTCTTTAATCCAATAGGTCCCTATAATTTAGTCAGTTCCTTGAGTTTACATAACTTGTTTAGACATAGGGTTTTTAAAATCTTGAAAATTTATTGTGATTTTAGCTGCTATAGAATCCACAATGTAAATATCATGTTTTCTTGGAAGCATTGAATAATTCCTTGTATAAAACTCATAACCATAGTTTTTGTAAATTCTCTTAGTTCATAAATTATACTAGCTAGGTTAGTTAAAGAAAAACTCATGCTTCAAATATTGAATGTCACATTTTCAATATATAAATGTTACATTCTCCGTTAGCATGTCAATATTTTGAGCTAGTTAGTATTTCAGTTACATTTTAGTCATATACATATTCATTTTGGAGTACAGTTAGCACCGAGTTGGACTAGGGTTCAACATACCCTTATAGTCTTAAAACAACGTGCCCGTGAAGGATTATAAGTCCCCTCTTTTGGGCATTAAAATAAGTGATCATGCTAGTCGTGCCATTATACCCCTAACAAGGTACATTAGTTCCTTTAAATGAGGTGTATACACCAAACTCTACGGTTAGCTCACGTGGTTTATATCGATTAATAGTAGCTCCCACAATCAGACTTTTAATGAATTTGACTAGGTTTACAGTATATACTTCAAAATTCAGCTCAATATGTTCTGTTCATGTTTTAGTATTTACATTCTTGCTAAATTTATGTCATTGCTCAATTATACTTTTTTCATCTTAGTATATATATCTTGCATGCTTAGTACATTCCAAGTACTAACTCATACCCTTCTCTATATCCTTTAATTATGTAGGTTCAGCTACTCAGCATCCTGATCACGCTTAGATCGATTCTTAATCCGATTTTGGTAGCTTCAGTGGTGAGTCCTTATACTTCGAGGACAATAGACATGATTTCTATTTTAGTCTTTATATTCAATTTTCTGTTTTGTTAGAGTTTGTTAGGGGTATCACCAAGAAAGTCAACTTAGTGTCTTTTCAGACATAGTAGTAGATGCATATTGAGTTGTTAAATGGTGTTTTGTCATCACTAGACTTTCATTATATTCGGTATATTTAGACTAGTTAGGTTTTCCCCACTTTAAATTATCCATTGTTTTAGCTTCCACATAGTACATGTCTTATTAAGTTATTCTCAGTTTGCTTGATATATACCAAACAGAGGGTTAACTTAGGTCACCGTGTACAAGGTCCCGTGAAGCATCAAGGTAGTAGCCTCCGGGTGTGACAAACTTGGTATCAAAGCATTAGGTTCAAGAGTCCTAGAGTGACTGAAATCCACACTAAGTAGAGTCTCTTTTATAGATGTGAAATGCGCCGCATCTTTGAGGGGGAGGCTATAAAGTGTTTAAAGAAAAACTTCACTTTCTTTGCTATTTGTATCGTGCATAATGTATGATTCAACTTTTCCTTTATAATTCGTCCCTATATGTTTCAGATCATGCCTCTTCGTAGAGCTAACATACGAAATGCTAACGTAGTTCCTCGTGAGGACCCATAAAAATTTATTGATGATGTTAAGAAGATTCTTGGAGTAATGCAAGTGACTGGTTCTGAGAGTGTAGAGTTAGCATCCTATCAACTTAAGGATTTTTCTCATAGCTGGTTCACTCAGTGGAAAGACAACAGGGGTACATATGCAACTCTTATGACTTCGGATTGTTTTATTGGAGCTTTTCTAGACAGGTTCTTCCGAAGAAAGTTGAGAGAAGCTAAGGCTAAAGATTTTATGAACTTAAAGAAGGGTTTAATGTCGGTCCAAGAGTACGGGCTGAAGTTCTCCCAACTCTCCAGGTATTCTGCATCCATAGTTGCTGATCCAAAGGCAGAAATGAGTAAGTTCTTGTTAGGGATATCCAATCAGGTAAAGACTGAGTGTAGGAATGCTATGCTTTTAGGGAATATGGATATTTCCAGACTCATGATTAAGGCACAGCAAGTTGATGGAGATAAGCTTTGGGAAATGGCTAAGGAGAATAAAAAGGCAGGAACAGGGAATTATGACTATTGTCAGCAAAAGCCAGACGGTGGGGATCGCTCAAAACTACATCAAAGGTTATAGCCCCAGCACCTTCATCAACTAGTGCTCTATTCCCCAGGATTCAACCTGATCAGAAAGTAAAAGCATCAGGCTCTACGAAAAAAGGGAGTGCTTCAGGTAATTGTACTTTTAAGACTTGCCCAAAGTGTTGTAAGAACCATTCAGGCGAGTAACTTATTGGCAGAGAGGGATGCTTTGCGTGTTGTCAATTTGACCATAGGTTAAAGGATTATCCTTCTTCCAGGCAGGGGCAAGGAGGTAACAACAATAGGGCTCGGTCTACAGCTCCATCAGCACTCGAAATTCACTCGATTCAGTAGGGTGCTTTACCTGGTACAAGTGGCGGTCAGTACAAGAACAGGTTTTATGCTCTCTAGGCTCGCTTAGATGAGGAACATTCTCCTAATGTGGTCACTGGTACGTTACGAGTCTTTCATTTAGATGTTTATGAATTGTTAAATCCAGGGGCTACAATGTGTTTTTTAGCTCCCTATATAACATTAAACTTTGGTGTCAGTCCAGAAACTCTTTCAGAACCCTTCTTGATCTCTACTCCAGTTGGTCCCTGTTATAGCTAGACACGTATACAGAAATTGCCCTATCACAGTTTCTAGAAATTCACCTTAGTTGACCTCGTACAGTTAGAAATGGTAGATTTCAGTATCATTCTAGGCATGGATTGGTTACATTCTTGTTATTCCCTAGTCAATTTTAGAACTAGAATAGTTTGGTTTTAGTTTCCAAACGAGCCAATCTTAGAGTGGAAGGGTAGTAACTCAGTGCATATAGGTTGATTTATCTGTCACCTTAAGGCCAGAAAAATGATTTCCAAAGGGTATATCTATCTTCTTGTTTGGGTTAAGGATTCAAAGTCCAAAACCCCAATTCTTGAGTCACTCCCGATAGTAAATGACTTTCCAGAATATCTTCTCAGAGATCCACCCGAAGGTAAATTGACTTCATAATAGATCTTCTTGCAAATACCCACCCTATTTCGATTCCACCTTAGAGAATGGCTCCAGTCGAGCTTAAGGAATTGAAAGAGAAGTTGAAAGACCTTCTAAATAAGGGCTTCATTGGATCCAATATCTCACCATGGGATGCTCTAGTGTTGTTCGCAAAAAAGAAAAATACTTCTCTCAGAATGTGCACTAACTATCGGCAGTTGAACAAGGTCACAATCAAGAAAAAATATCCTATACCTAGGATTGATGTCTTATTCGACCAACTTCAGGGTTCTAGTTGATTTTCTAAGATGGACCTCAGATCCGGCTATTATTAGCATAAAGTCAGAGATAGTGACATTTCTAAGACAACTTTTAGAACTTGATATGGTCATTATGAATTTGTAGGTATGTTATTTACTAACAAATGCTCCTGCAGCTTTCATGGACTTAATGAAAAAGGTGTTCAAACAGTTTTTGGACTTGTTCATCATTATCTTGTTTATGATATCCTCATTTATTCTCGGAGTGAGGAGGAGCATGTGACTTATCTATGAACTGTTCTTCAAACTCTCAAAGCTTGCCAGCTATACGCTACATTCAGGAAATGTGAATTCTTGTTGCAGTGTGTTACTTTCCTTGGACTTGTAGTATCCGGTGAAGGGATCCAAGTGGATTATAAAAAATTTGAGACAATATAGCATTGGACCAGATCTATTCTCCAATAGATATCAGAAGTTTCTTGGGTTTGCCAGTTATTACTTGAGATATGTCGAATTACTTTCAGCCATGGCTTCCCCATTGACTAAGTTGACTCAGAAGAAGGTCAAATTTCAGTGGTCAGATGAGTGTGAGAAGAGCTGTTCAGAACTGAAGACTAGGTTGGCTATAGATCCTGTCTTGACTCTACCAGATGGTTCAGATCATTAAGTGATTTATTGTGATGCATCAAAAGTCATCCTAGATTGTGTGTTGATGCACCGATATAAGGTTATAACTTATACTTCTAGACAGCCTAAGGTCTATGACAAGAACTACCTGACTCATGACCTCGAGCTTGGAGACACTACTTGTATGGTGTCCATGTTGATGTGTTCATATATCACAGAAGCCTCCAGTATGTATTCACCTAGAAAGAGTTGAATCTTTGTCAGAAAAGATGGCTTGAATTCCACAAAGACTATGATATGAATGTGCTTTACGATCCTGGTAAGACCAATGAAGTGGCTGACACTCTCAACAGACTGTCTATGGGTAGTGTAGCATATGTTGAGGAAGATAGGAAAGAGTAAGCCAAAGATATTCACTGACTTGCTCACATAGGAGTTTGCCTTACGGACAAGTAAATGATATTAAAAGGGTAGCATCATCAAAGACACTTCATCTACTTCTAAGCATCAACGATCGTTAATTAGTATATAACCCAACTAAATAAGTTGGGGTCAAATCCCACACGGAGAGGTACGTGTTCCACATTCAATTGAGAAGTATGGAAATGTTCAAATCAGTTATACAAATAAAAGTTACAGAATAAAAACATCATTCAAATTAAGGGGTGAGATGAATAACAAATGGGGGTTTTTAGTTTTGATTAACAGCTACAAACGATCACAAACAATAAGAATTAATAATAATTAGACAGGTTCTTGGGATGTGATCGATTAAGGCAATTATAGACATATGGGTAATTGTAACTATTAGTAAATAACTTGATTTTTGTTATTAAGCTAGGCTATATGGAAGGTAAATTTCTCTCGAAAAATTTACCCCGAATCAAGTGATTTCTCTCAAACATCAGCAAGCATGAAAAATAAGAGCAGCCCACATGTAAATGTATGGGATTGGGTTTAGGATTGACTCTCTCTAGCTGAACCCAGGTTAACCCAATACCCACTGACCATCAACCAATAATTTTGGTCCTAAAACCTCTCTTGAGCAAGCAAAGAACACAAACATAGAACTGGATTTGCAACTACAATTCTTAAATTAAACTATAATTACTGACTAAATACACTTCTAACTATAATATAAACTAACAATTAACAATACCCATAAACTAAATCAGCCCATAATCATATGATCACACCCCAAGAATTGGGGTTTTAGCTAGACATTATAAAAAGGTAAAAAAATAGTTACTAAATTGATTATCCATGAACTGGGTAAGTGAAGATTCATTCTTACAATGCTCCAATTCAAAGAATCTTAAAGACCCACTTCCAATTTCTTAAAATGAATTTTCTTCAATCCCTAAAAGCTAAGAGAAAAACTAGAGAAAAACTATCTCCAGGTGATAAAAACTTGATAAAGAAATCTATGAGTAAAAGATTGCTCCTAAACTAAATGTTCAAAAATGTATTTATAGTAACCGAAAATGTGTTGTGAAGGGTGACTCAGCGAAGTTAGTCGGGCTTGCCGAACCACTTGTTGAGCCGCACTTTGGTCTATTACATAGCCCTTTTGCTTTGGTGATCAGCATCCTCCAGGTCTATAATATTGGGCGATCTAGCACTGCATTGTGAAATTACTCGGTGATCCACCAACTATTCCTTTTCATCACCAACTTGGTTCTTTCCTTCAGGGCTTGTCACACTAGAATTTTAGGCGGTCTGATGAGCCACGCGACAACACGCCGAATGCTCTTGGCGATGCTTAGGGTTGCCCTTCTTTATTTCTTCAACTTGTTTGTTCCTTTTTGCCTATTAGTGTCCATGTCTTGTTCCTCATTCCATATACCTGAAAATCAAGGATTTCACAACAGTTATTGGCATAAACAAACTAAATCAAAGTAAACAAAGCCCTCATTATATCCAAACCTGGGATTCATCAACACCCCTCACTTAAACTTTTGCTTGTGCTTAAGTAAAACTCAAGTTCGGTAGTTCAGAAAGGATGTCTCAAATAGTGCTACCTAAAGTTCAAGCTCAACAAAGGTATTCAAATGCCCTTACAGAAAGTATGATTCCAAATTCACACACTATTATTCAACCATTTATAGCTCCGAAATCACACACGACTCTCACACTTACAAAGATGAACACATGCATGACTTTAACCATAGGTTTGCTCTTATTTTCCAATCAACACTCGTTTCAGCTCACTCAAGATCAAAAATGTATTTTCAAAGCTTATAACGGGGCTGAGTGTAAGGGTATGATTATTTAGACTCAGGGGCTTCTATCCTCATAAAATGTGGTATGAACATCACTTTCCTTCCTTTTCTTCAACATTTTTACTCATGCTCAAACTTCACCCCGTTATACACTTCTAACAGAATACCACACACCCCATTTCTTTTGCAACTTTCAAAACTTTATTTCACAACTTTTTCATTCTTATTATTTTTGCTTCTTTCTCTTCTTTCTTTTTTTTTATATGGGGAAGTTCCATCTTTTTCGAGACCATAGATCAAAGGGGACTTCATTGCACTTCTTGATTTACCTTATTTTCTCACCACACCCCAAATTTAGGATTTTGGACTAAGTTGGCTATTCAAGCACACCACACTTCATAAGCATTATGGGTGAATTGATAAAGAGGGGTTAAAATTGTGTCAAGTTTCTTCCAAGAAAAGGATAAGACTTAAAGGGGTTCAAGAAAGGTTCACACTTCTCACAAGGTTGACCACAAAAGAGGTACATCGTCAAATTGTTTCACTCATCAAAATTGTTGCTTCAGATCATTTCAAGAGCTTGCATCATTTATTCAACTGGACCAACGGGGCAAATTCTAGGTTTCATCACACAGGGTTCAAGGTAACCTTATACAACAAGGTATTGGCATAAATATCAAACGAGACTCCACACTTTTGCTAGTGCGCAATGTTCATCACAAGAGACTCATTCAATAATCGGCTAGTTACAACGGGATGCAAAAAGATCACACATTGTCTATGCGACCTTATTTGGCCTCATCATAGCTGCGCATTAATTTTTGTTCAATTAAAAGTACTATTCAAGTCATCAGTATTAATCATGACCGATACTCAAATTTGCACAAAAACAACCAAAATACACACAAGAGGTGGCAAAACATTTCAATGGGTCAAAAACCATTTTTCATTCATATATAAGGAGCCACAAGCTCAAACATCCACAAGGCAATATTAAAACACAATTTAAAACACCAAAAACCCAATAATATATACAAAAGATAGTCACAAGATAGTTACAAGAGGTAGGTATGGAAATACCTAACCCCACTACAAATAAAAAAATTACAGTTGTCCTCAAATTCAGAAAAAAATAATAAAAATGACAGAGTGGGAGGTAAAGAAGGGTTCTATCTATATAGTCACTCCATCTGTCGGGGCATCAATGTCCTGGGTAACATCATTACTAGTTCGACTCGACCCATCCATGGTTGTATATGCTATTGAGCTCTGCACAACTGACTGTACAATGGCCTCCTCAACCTCTGTAAAGCCCTCATAGGACAAGTCCTCAAGGACACTAAGCTGCTCCTCATCAATCGTAACCTCTGAATCAACAACAACCATCTCCTCGGCTCGTACCTCACTCCGGTGGTAGTTGGAGGCACATCATCATCAAATAGCATGTCGGGGATCTCCACAGTCCCATAAATCATGGACATATCTGTGGACTTAGCTGGTCCATGTCCTTCTTAAAATCAGCAATCGCGGCCTTTAGGGTAGTCACCTCATTAGTAGCCCCCTGGCCTCACTCACACAAAACTATCGTTGCCGCAAGGGAATCAATTGACATATTAAGGGGTGTCATAGTAGCAATAAAGGCCTTCTCAATCATCCGAAGAACTGTGGCCTCAAGCCTGGAGAAACACCTATTAGCAGAATGAGCTAGCTTCCCCATCCATAGTATCGCAGCTTGGGTGAGTAGAGGTCGGGACATAGCAGCACCAAGAGCAGACCTAGGAGGTAGAGGAGTTGTAGAGGAATTATGAGTCACAAAAAGGACAACACTAGATCCACACCCGATGAAGAATCCACTAAGGCCCTTTCTCTTGGTTAGCCTTAGGGGTGCTTAAAGAATCTTGGTTTGGAGCTCTCTTTTTGAACCTTGGTTGACCTTGCTCATTGGTTCTAACTTTCTTTAACTCCCTATTCTCTACCTTAAGTTTGGACTCCTCAATTGATTGAGCATATACCATAAACCTAGAGATGTTCATATCATCATGGAGCATTGTCGTGCGACATTCTTCCTCAACTAGGTCAGACACACCCGTCACATATCTACTCATCTTATCCCTCAGGTTGGACTCCAATGATGGAGCATACTTAGACAATAGAGTAAATTACAAAGAATACTCTTGGACATTCACGCTACCTTGCCTAAGATTGATAAACTCCTCCACCTTAGCCTTGCTCTTCTCACGGGGAAAAAAACTATCAAGGAATTCATTTTTAAACACCTCCCAATCTATGGGACCCGCTCCTACCGGTCTATTGATCTTCCATTGAGTAAACAAATCTTGGGCAACATCCTTCAATTGGTAAGAGGTGCTTTATCTATAGAAGTCACTCTCATAGTATCAATTACCTTATACATGTCATCCACAAACTCTTGGGGATCCTCTCCCTCCTTGGATCCAAGAAACACCAGAGGGTTCATTCTCACGAAGTCCCTCAACCTAGAAGCCATCATGCTCACAATAGGGTTCACTTGAGTCTCAACAACCCAATTAGCTTGGGCTATCATGGCTTGGGGTTGAGTAGTTACGACTTGAGCCATCATTAGAATAGTCGATCTAACTTCCTCATAGGACATGGCCGGGGGATCCACCTGAGTTGGATTGCATTGAGGAACTTGATTATCTTAAAGACCTTAGGGAGGAACTACCTTATTCACAATCCTCTACCATCATTTTTGCTTTCACCCTTCTTATATTTATATCCTATAAACTTAAGAGAAGGGTTAGGAAAAGGACTTTTATAGAGCTAAACTCTATGGCATGACTCAAATAGTAATGAAAGAAGTGTAGCTCCTAACATCTTATAGCCTCTTATTCATAAATGTCGCGCTCTTCACACTCATTAACAAGACTCTACTAGACATGGCTTGTGAGACATCTATCCTAAAGACCATCCCAACATGTTGTGGTTTGATACCACGTTTGTTATGACCCAAGCCTATACCCCAAATGTAACATGACATACAAGACTCCGAAGAGCCTTAGACAAGCCTCATTACATGTCATCACATAAGATAATAGAAATAGTGCGGAATTTAAAACTCTTTTAAATCCATACAATTGAAAAACATCTTTTAAAACAGAGGAAGTCTACTAGTCTCACATGGCAATCTATAAAACATCTTGAATTAAGAATAGGGTCACAACCCTTACCATAGAAAGTCTAACAATGTGTAATACAAGGAAAGACGTGAAACATCAATAAAGCACTTCTATTTGGATCCATGAGGACATACCACAAGCTTTGGAAGAACTCAATCCAAGCCCTTTGAACTAGAAGAACTCAACTCACTTGCCAGAACCTACACTTTTGTAGGAAATTGAAAAAATATGGGTTAGCACATTTAATGTACTAAGTATGATTTTCATGCAAAAATCATGCTCGAAAAGGAAATTTTGCTTATAAATCATGCTATATGCCAATTTCAGAAAACTTGATGAAATTTAGTATAAGAGGCATGAGATACAAAAAAAATCAATATCTAAGTCATTTCATCCCATTAGAGCCTTCACCTTAAGTAACCCTAAGCTATACTTGTGCACTATATGAATGGCGTCCCATACCACCATCCAAACTAAGTACCACTTTGAGGCTACCATAGATGAACTTACCATTCTTCTTACTAATTATTGGACAATACTGATGCATAAGGAACATAAACATTTTATAAGTCATAACAAGGATGGTAACTCATAACACAATCCAAATAAAGCATGCATCATAATATTAAGCATTTAGGTCAACATTCTTCATTAGCTTCCTTTTGAGCAGATTCTTTTTCATTAAACATTAAGATATTGGAGAATCACACCACAGTCCTCTCAAAGCCAATCATTCAATGCATGGATGACATCCCATAATACCATCCACTATTCAAAAAACCTCTCAAATAACTATAACACGTATCTCATAGGATGGGAATAAGCATTAACCGACATTGACCATGAGAGCAAACCATGGAATCCGTTGTCATACCCCCACACCTTAAAGAGGTAGTCTACTTACCTAAGGTAGGACCGTGGATCCACTATCAAATAACCTATATGGGCACATAGCTATGGGATGAGAAAGATGTTCATTGGAACCCGACCAATGTTGGGGAGAGTTTCCATCTTTCTCCACTTGGTACTTAGCCCCCATTCCCATAGAGTAGTTCATTTTCATTAACATTATTACACTTGAGAGGAATTCCATTGGCCTATCGACCCAAGGTACATCATTACACACATGAAAGGAATGACATTGGCCTATCGATTCATGGTACATCATTAGGATAGCTCATTGAATCTTTAGGAAAGGAACGCCATCAGCCTATCGATTCAAGATTCACCATTTCTTATATCATTGAATTATTATGAAAAATGCCATTGGTCTATGGATTCATGTTCATTTAGTCAAGACACATTCATTACATGAGAAGATAATGCCTAAGCCTACCAATTAAAGATACATCATTATATTGAAGAAATCCTTCACATATATGATCAACATTCATAAGTGTATAATTGAGAATAGCCGTTCAATACTAACACAATTGCATTGTAGACATGATAATATTGCCTACATTAAAATCATAAAAATTTACATATCACCATGATCGTATATCAACATTCATGAAATTGCAACCAAGGCAATGAATCACACACACACACACCTAGGATACTAAAATTTAGGAATGAATAATGATATAATTCAATAAAATAAATTAATATAGATTTAATCTCTTAACATACTTCCATAACCAATCAACCCAATTCACAAACATCCAATTTGGTCTTTCAGGGAAAACATGGGTTCATGGGGAAATTCACCATAATTCATCATTATTTCAGCAATTAAATAATAATTAATCATGTATAAACCTTTCAAAATATTTTTGAATTGAACCCTTGCTTAGATTAAAAACCCTACTTTTGGGGGGAATTTGGAAACTTGAAATCCTGTTTTGGAAAGGGCTGCTTAAATGAAACTTAATCAACGATGAAGACTGCCATACCTTGATGGAGTTTTACCCTAAATTTGAGAAGAAACACCTTGGTTCTTCAAGCCCTAGGCTCCACTTCTTGTTCTTCTTCCTTGGAAACTTCTAGAGAGAGAAATTTTGGAAAAGATGTACTCTTTGGTTTGATTTGGGTTTTTGGGAATAATGGAGTAAATGAGGTATTTAATTACTTAAAATAGTTTATATAGGTGAGCTAGAACAATTAAAATCTACCCCACAGTATAACTAATTAATTAGTAAATTACAAAAAGACCATTGACTAGGCAACCTACTCCCAGGTGCCACGAGAGGCATTCAAGACTCGTGGTCAAGACCAAGAGCCTTGGTCCTATCCATGGTCCTTGGGCAGTGGCTAAGACTTGTGGTCTTGGCCTCAAATAAGTGAAGGCATGTCCACGAGATTGCCCACGATCTGCAGTCAAGACCACGAGTCGTGGTAAAGGTCGTGGTCTTAAAGAAGTGGCTAATGCTTCAAAGCCTTACCTCCCACTTGCCTAAGGGCTCTTCGTGAAACCCTTCATGATTAGAAAAGGGCACCACAGCTTGTGGCGGTGCCCATGGTACTTTGACCAGTATCCCCTCTAACTTGACACTTCTCCCATGAAGCTATTGTAAACCCCACAATCCTTCCCATGGCCCGTGATCATGACCACAAGCCGTAAGTGGCTCGTGAAGGGGAGCCTTGGCTTGGGAGCATTTGAGGGCACAGTGCCTCACCAACCACGGGTGGAACCATGGCTTGTAGTGGCCACCACAAGTCATGAAGACCCTCGTGGTTATGGTAGGCAGTGGCTAGGCTAGTTTTCAGCAGCCATGGCCTTCACCCAAAACCCTTGGTCCTTGCCCTTAACCTTTGACGTTAATCCTCATGTTTAGGCTCTAGTTCAACCTACTAATTATGGAGGTGTTACAAATGCAGACAATCCATGCTAAGGATAACATCAAAATCTAGCATATCAAGTTGTATCAAATCAACAAGAGTAACTCTATGGGACAAGGAGACATGACACTTTCCATAGACCCACTTAGCCATAATAGAATCACAAACTGGGGTAGAGATAGAAAAATGATCTAATAGCACATCCCGAAACACATTAAATCTCATAGCTACATATGGTGGCAGAAAAGACAAGGTAGCACCGATATCAAATAAGGTAAAAGCATCAATTTAAAAGACTTTCAACATAATGGTAATGACATTGAGAGAACCTTTTTGTGCACCACGAGTTTGAACTGAGTAGAACTATTTTACTAGGGAGCATTTGAACCTAAACCACTTAGCAGGATGAAGGATAGGGTAGAGCCCTTCAACGATTATCTCATCCATTCTTAGCAACTAAAGGACAATCTCTTATCCTGTGGTCCATCTTATCACACCCAAAACAAGCATTGGAACCCGCTAGATATTTGCCCTCATGCTTTTTTCAACACTTAGCACAATTCAAAAATAAAGGCCCATTACAACCTCCTTGAGGTTTAGGGTTAGACAATCTATGTTTGTTGAACTTAGGAGCATTAGAGGGAACTTGAATGGAAAAAAATTTTCGAAAGCTAGGAGGACCATGTCTATCAGACCTTGCATGAGAGAAATTACCGTCGCCGGCTTTAGCCCTCTTTGTCTCCTTGGACCTCTCCTTATGTTTCTCCAATTCAATCTGTTGGGCATGAACCATGAGACGAGAAATATCCCTATCAAGGACAAACATAGCAGTACAACATTCTTTCACCACAAATTTGGACGAATTTGCTCATCCTTCATCTTGACAATTGAGTGAACCTCAAAGCATATTCTTTCACACTTATGGTCCCTTATCGAAGGTTGATAAACAAAAGCACTTTTGCCTCCCTCATCTCAATAGGAAATAACCTATCATGAAAAGAATACTTGAACCTTTCCCAATCTATGGAACCAACATCTTCCGATCACGCTTCCTTCCATTGGTTGAACAAAATCTGAGCAACACCTTTAAGTTGATAAGCGGCCAATTCTTCATATTCCACCAGTGTCACTGCCATAATAGTCAACACCTTGTAAACTTCATCAATGAACTCTTGAAAATCTTCCTAAACCTTAGAACCATACAATTCCGGAGGAATCATCCTAGTGAAGTCCCTCACTCTAGATGTTGTCATACCCACATTTGGGTTCACGGGGACCTCAACATCCCTATTAGATTAGGTCATCATGGCTTGATCCAGAACTTGAAAAGCTTTTCTAAACTCCACATTAGTCCTTTGCTCAGCCAAAAGGTCAACCGGAGCATGAGAAACTTGAGGAGCTTGAGAAGGAGCTTCTTGACTTGCATTCTCTCCCTCCACTCCTTCAAGCAAAAACTCTTATAGTAGTAATATACTATAGATCATCTGGTAAAGATTAAGAGATAGACCTTATAGAGTTAAATTCTATCGCATGACTTAGAGTAATGAAGAAGTGAAGTTTCCTAAACATCTTGTAGCCTCTCATTCATAAATGTGGCGCGCTTCACACTAATGAACAAGACTCTACTTGATGTGGTTTTGAGACAGCCTAAAACCTTTCTAAACCTTGTGCTCTGATTATTAAGTTTGTCTTGACCCAGGGGTACCCCCTAGATGTATCATGGCGTACAAGACCCCAAGAGGCCTCATACAAGCCACTTAGCCTTCATAGTCAAGATATTAGAAATAGATAAGATTTCAAACATTTTCAAACATAACAATAGTTTTTAAATGAAAAGCGAAAGTCTAAAATAAATGTCTCAAAACCATATAATACAATAGATTCTTGGGACACAACCCATACAACATTGTTCAAAACTCAAATGAAAAGAACAAGGAAAGTAGTGGCCAAATTCTCAATCTTCAACTCTTCTTCTACTATAGATTCTAGCCATGGGGATGAGAATCGAGAAAGTCGGACCCTTCATTTGGATAAGAAATGTAGGGAAGAGTATGTGTTAGTAGAAAAATATACGAAATATGATAACTTGCATACATATAACATAACAGTTCGACAGCATAAGTCATAAAGCATAATCAATGCACATAATAGATAATTTCATATAGGCGAAATGGTCTAATAGACCTTTGTACTTGTATACGTTTGTATTCTAAACCTTTCTACTTACTTCTCTGTAAACTAAACCCTTTAACTCAATAAAATTCAACATCTTAAAATCTTATGACCATTGACCAAACTTATTTCGCAACTTAATTATTGAGTTGGCATAAGTGTGTGATTTCATGCAAAAAAAAGAGCGTGAAAAGAAAAATGAAAATATAATTAAAAAAAAAACAAAAACTAAAATTATTAACGTCCCACTTTCTTCTTTCCCCCACCCATCTCCATTTCTTTCACCTTCCCTGATCTTCCCTCACCCAATCCCCTATTCATTTCATTCTCCCTTCCTCCACTCCTTTCTAGTTCTTTTTCTCTTTTTCCATTTTTATTTTCTCTTTCCTAAATTAGAACTAGTTCGTGTGAAAACTAGAACAAAATGAGCAAAGGATACTTGAGAAAATTAGTGCAACACCCAAATCCACGGAAGAAATATGTCTATTAAGTATCTTGAACTCTTTTGGTTGTTAAAATTGCTAGCAATTTTAGTGCTCCATCTTTAAATCTGGTATTGTTCTTGATTTGTCTTTCTTTTCCATTTTCTATGGTAAAATGACAAATATCCGGTAGTTTTGAAAGGATAAAAGTAATTGTTGAATATAAATTAGATAATGTATGTTGGATAAAATTGTGTATAAATATATTATTATATTAAAATACTTTAATGGTGATTCATTGGCATTCATGGAGAAAAGGATTATACATGTTGGTCAACTGAGATAAAGATGAAGATGGAGTGAAAAAAAACAAAAAAAAAAATTATATTTTAAAAAATTAAATATTAAGTGACATGTCATATAAAATCTGATGTGGGTGATGACATGTCATTTTTAATGTGTGTTTAAAGTTCACACAAGGTCAAAGGGGTTTAAAATGGTGGGTTTCATTTAGTTTAAGTGTCCAATTTGTATATGGTTAAGGAAAAGGGTTCAAAATACAAATGCATACAAGTATAAGGGTCCATCAAATCATTTTTCCTTACATACATAAGGAGTACTTCTTGAGGTAACCTCAATTCATACTTAGTCAAGACATGGGCAACTACCACTAGTCGTACTCATCATGGAAGGAAAACTCAAGCAATAATCCAAGCTTATCAACTATCATAAAATATCCTAGCTTATCATATAAGTACATGGGGAATAGCACCTTATCTTACTCTAAAGGAGCATGTGTAATTGCCTCTTATACTTCTTGCCTTGGAATCATGGGTAGACGCCTTTTGTCCAACTGACTATAGTATCATGGGTCGTCACCTCTTGTCCAACTTATGATCATGGATAGTCGCCTCTTGTCCAACTTACTATATATGGGATCATTGGTAGTCTCATCTAGACCCTACATCTTTTGACATGGGTACTCGCATCTTGTCATTCTATTATATGACATGGGTACTCACCTCTTGTCTTTTACTTAGAATCTTTGGTATTCGCTAGTCCGACTCTAAGGAATATGGGTAATCACCTCTTATTGTTGTCATTAGAGTTCATGGGTAATTGCATCTAGCCTCATCATTTTCATAGTTCCTATGCTTATATTCACTTTAGGTGAGAAATCCTTCCAACCTAGAATCATTCTATGTAAGAAAGCCTTTCACATTCATACACAAGAAAATCATGTAAGAAAATCCCTTCCATAATAATCACATCAATAATCAACAATTAATATCAAATGCTTCACTCTAAAAACAATTCATACCATAAATTATCACATATGCATCAATCTCACAACAATTCATAATGTATCTTATTTATCCTATAAGCATACACATAAATCCTTAAATTCTCCTTTCATAGAGTAAGACCCATTTTCATCAATTTATCCTTAGAAACATTGGCTAAGCATGGGTACATGGGATTTCATTAGAAAAAGCAAATAATCTTCTATATTCATGCATAATCAACCATAACCAATTAATTGAGACAACAATCATAAATATCGATAACTTAGAAGAAAAACCTAACTGAAATTAGGGAATTTCTAGTTTTCAATTTGAGAACGTAGGGGCTCCATGGATGAAAATCTATCATACCTTGCTAGCAAAGCCCATAATTAATAGAAGAATGGAGATATGACCTTGAGCCCTAGCTTCAACCCTTCTTCTTCTTCAAGTTTCTAGAGATAGAAATAATTTAAAGGAGAAGAACTCAATTTCTTTTGATGAATTTTAGAGAATGACTTAAATGGGTAAGTTTTGGGGTTAAAATCACTTATATAGGGGTCCTAGGCATGGGTAAAATGACATAGTATCAATATAAAATAATTAGGAGAAGTCCCAACTACCGATGAACTTACAACTGACTGAACCCCCACATGCCAGGCTGCTTGAGCCGTCAAAGGCTTCACGGCCCGTTGTGGCAGCCGTCATCCTTGACCAGTGGCTCGACAAGTCACCCCAAAATTCCTTCCCCTTCTTGACAGTTTCCATGACTCATCTTGGCTTTCATGAGCTATCGAATGGCTCGTGTGGAGGGTAAAATTTTTGTTAACTACTGCTTTTTTTCCATGACCAACATCACGGCTCATTGAGACCTTCATGAGCCGTTTGGGTGCTCGTGGGAGGGGATCCCTTTTTTGCTCAGTACTGTGAGCCACCATGGGCTACACCATGACTCTTCATGCCCTTCAAGGTTCGTTTAGGTGTTCGTGAGGGATGCGCAGGCTCAAAACTTGTCTTGTGACTTTTTCACTTTGTCCCTTGCGTAGTCTACTAGATTCCGATATGTTACATTTAGAGAGAAATATTTAAGAGGATAGCTTGATCAACTTTTGTAAATTTAAGAGAATGAATTGAATTGGGTGATTTTAGGGGTAAAAGTGTTTATATATGGCCTAGGGTAGAAGGTAAAATGACATAGATTGAGCTAAAAAATTAGGAAAAGACTGAAACGACCCTATATTAAAATTGAAGATTTGCCTTTCACGAGGGACTTCATGGGCCATCATTGTCACGACCCAGGGATATCCTCTAGATGAAACAAGGATTATAAGACCCTGAGAGGCCTCATACAAGCCACTTAGAATATCATAACTGAAAGTAATAGAAATGATGCAGAAATTTAATGCAATTTTCATACAATCAAATTCTTATAAAACAAGCGGAAGTCTATTACACTTTGTCTCAAACCATCAAAAACATGAACATCTTTAGGACGCAGCTCATACAATAGTCTAAACATAAAATGAAAGACATAAGAACATAGTGGCTTTCTCCTAAGATACTATGAGGACTCACCATTACTTCAAATCCTTGCTTCTACTAAGATCCTAGCCACGGGGATGGAAGTCAATATCGCCGGACCCTACATTTGATAAGAATGTAGGCAAGAGTATGTGTTAGTACAAAATGTACTAAATATGATACCTATTATAGATCATCAACATAGGCATAACATAAGAATTAGTAGACATAAGACACAATGCGTAAGCATGAGAGATAACAACATAAATCATAAGCATAGTCAATACATCTAAATCATTATGACATAATAAGAATACTTCATAAGTAACCTCAAAGCATACTTCAACCAAACACGGGTAATCCCTGACCTAATTCCTTACTCATCAAAGTAGACTACCTTGTGTCATGTCAACATGTTCATCATCTTTTGTTCTCATCATAAAGTTATCTTTCATGGACAATGGGCAATCACCTCTCTTCATACATCTCATGGAAGGCTTTTCAAGCAACAATCCATATAATGCATTTTGCATAACATAATACACATCATTCTTGTTTTACTTTTCAAGACAAGGGCATTCACCTCAATGCCCATTATGAAGGCTAATGGGTATTTACCTCTTGCCTTATTAGGATTCATTGGTATTTGCCTCCATGTCCAACATGATATGACATAGGTATTCACCTCCATGTTCATTTTAAGGAATCATAGGTATTCGCCTCCATGTTCATTTTAAGGAATCATATGTATTCGCCTCCATGTTCATTTTAAGGAATCAAAGATATTCGCCTCAATGTTCATTTTAAGGAATCATAAGTATTTGCCTCCATGTTCATGTTAAGGAATCATAGTTATTCGTCTTCATGTTTATTTTAAGGAATCATAGGTATTCGACTCCATGTTCATTTTAAGGAATTATAGGTACTTGCCTCCATGTACATTTTAAGGCAGCATAGGTATTCACCTCCATGTTCATTTTAAGATAACTCTTTATATCATGCGAGAGAAAACCTTTCACCGTCCATGATTATTTGCTTTTAGATTCAATTAGGTGAGAAAGTCTTTCATCCCTAGAATCTTCGTTATGTGAGAAAACATTTCACATTCATGCATAGATATGTATATGAGAATGTCCTTTCAACAACACAATAACCACAACCTCATGTATACTTTACTTCTCAAAGCATCATTAATACAATTGCATAGATTTCATAGAAAATGAATCATCTCATACTTTACCTCTTGGGGTTCAAATCTTTCTTTCAATGATTACATCTAGAATTCAAGAATTCGACATGGATATCATTATGATTCATGCGATCTATCATTTCATACATTCAAAGATTCATAAGGTAGATTAGGCAGGTAAAGTCCTTCCACAATAGTTCTATCTAATAGTCTACCATTATCATATAAGCTTCACTTTCAAACCCTTAACATTCATATTTCCTCCTATTAGAAATCAACATTCATAACTATAAGCCTTATTGTCAAGGAAATACTTGTTATAATCATCACATATCCCTATATCTCAAGACATTCTAATCACATGCTTCTTTCTTAAGCAATTCTAATCATATATCATGACATACGCTTAATCTCAAGCAATACTAATCATGATTCAACATGTATACTTTAATATTATTCAATTCATAGCTATATGCTCTACTTTCAAGAAATGTACAATTAATATCATCAATCCTAGAAGATTATCTCTAAATCCACATTCTCCCCTTTCAAGGCACAAGACCTCCTTACTTTAATTTAATCATTCTAGATATGGGTTAGGCATGGGTACATATATTTCAGTCCTAAAAATATAACTTACTATTAATTCAGTCATAAACATTCATAATCCATTCAAATGCGCAAACATTCATCAATACCCACAACATTGGAAGAAACCCTAACTTAAATTATAGATTTCATCTTCACAATAGGGGAAAATGTCACGACCCAGGGGTATCGCCTAGATGTAACACAATGTACTTGACCCCGAATGGGACGCATGCAAGTCTCATAGCATACATGAACATAAAAGCATAGGGAAATAGTGTGGAATTTAAAACTTTTCTTTACAATCGAAGTCTCTTATAAAAGGAAAGAGAATCTATGACACTATGTCTCAAACCATCTATAACACTTGGATTATCACTTTTGAAATATAATATTAGGGACATAACCCTTACATAACTCTTAAACATAAAAGTAAAAACATAAGGGACATATTGTTGAGCCCTCGAATACAATGAGGACCTACAAAGCTTCTTCTTCTTGATCTACTAGAGTCCTAGCCACGAGGATGGAATCCAATATCTCCAAAGCCTACACTTATTGAAAATGTAGAAATATGGGGTTAGCTCAAAAATTACTAAGTATGGAAGCCATGCACAAAACCTTAAAGCATGCATAAAAGGGGACGTTGCATTTGAAATCATGCTATATGCCATTTTTGAACATCATTTTTCCAATAGTTGGATAATGCAACCCATCAGGGAACTCACATACATTTCATCATAACATGAGAGATATCATTATAATAACCAGCATAGTCTCCAACATCAACAAAATACATATCCCAATCTACACAATACATAGACTCCAATCATAACACAATTCAAAGTCAAATACCAAGATCATCTCATCATAAAGTAACCATCACCTAAGCAACCCCTAAGAAACACTTGTGCAATTTATGGTTGGCATCCCATAGTACCAACCTTACTAAGTACTTCTTTGAAGCTACCCTAGTCATGCATTTCATCCTTAGACCTCATCATAAGCAATAACCATAAATAAGTAAATAGTCATGTACATTACTTGAATTATAAGGAAAGTCATTCATAACAACTATCTATTCAACATACATGCATATATTTAAATCTCATCGTAACATAAAGGAACCATCCCATGGCATCCTACCAAGTCTACTTGTGCAATATGGAAGTGAAGTCCCATACCCCCACTCCTACTATGTAAAACTCACTAAGAAGTCATAGTACAGTACTTATCTCATTCCGTATCCTTATTATATAGGGAAGAGCCATAACCGACATAAACCATGTGAGCTGCATGGAATCTAGTGTCGTGTAACCCCACACCGAAAGAAGGTGTCCTAGTTCCCTAAGTTAGAACTAAATGTATAGCTATAAGGTGGATCCACAAGCTAAAGACCTATGTGGGCATATATTTATGGGATAGGGAGATTGCTTCTAGAAACCTGCCCTATTGCATTGGCAGAGGGGCTTCCATCTCATGATTTCACTTAGATGACCCAACCTCTTGCATTGGCGGAAGGGCCTTTGCCTCATTTTCCATATCCACTTGGTGCTAAGCATTATTTTCCAAATTATACATAATTAATCTTGAATTACATTTAAATGTTTGAAGGGATGCTCTATCCTTGATTCAATATATTTCATCAAAATAGCTCATAGATTCATTAAAGGTGAGACTCTACTTTCAACCTTAGAATCAACATTAGTATGTGAGAATAACATTCACACCAAAATCATGTGTTCTCATGAGAATTAACTTTCAATCAAAAAAATAGGATCATCATGGTTATGTACATTTCATGCATAATAAGGTGTAAAGGTGTATATGACAACTATACTTTCAATTAACACCATTGATATATCATAATCATGTTTATGCATGGAGGGTGTGTGTGTAATTGTCCTTGAAATGACACAATCAACACCATTATCATCATAGACACTTCCCTCTCAAAGAGCTCATAAGCATGTATATAATATCACAATCATTCATAATTCACATATATTGCATTGAAGGATCATAGACCGTGTGAATCAACACATCTAACATTCATTGTAGTAGACATGTATATATTTATATATTTATAATTCAAGTAGTTCATTTGTTACATGTATAAGCTCATATACTCATATTGCAGGTCATGTGGGTGAAGTCCTTTCACAATAGCACCATATACAATTTAATATGCATAATAGCCTCCTTTTTAAAGCGTAAACATTCGTAGATCATTCATATTAGTTATTAACCTTAAGGCCTTAGAAGTCATATTCATATTATAAGCATTACTCTCAAGCAATATATCACATGGTCATCATGTACACCCAACTCTTAAGGTAGACTATCCACATGCCTCATTCTTGATCAATTATAGTCATATAGGAAACATATAAACTCAAACATAACACTACATAACCACGATCCATCATATAAGTCATAATCAAGTCAATTCATATTTATAAGCTTTACCCTAAATCAATTCATGTCTAGGTGATCTAATCTAAGGCATTACATGAAGAAGTTCACTATTCTTAAAAGGTCACATATAAACCCTCAATTAGCCTATTTCATGGCATTGCCCTAATCACATCAATTCATATTAGAAATCTTATATTTACCAAGTATACATGTAGAATAATACTTAGATAATGCAATTTCATCATTATTAACTTACATCCAATCAATTAGACGAACTGGCAAAACCATCACATAATGTAAAGAAAAACCACAGGTAGGGTTTGGGGTCTCATCGATTCTTGAAGAATTTGATTTAAAATCATATAATATCAGTATTATATTAATAAACAAACATAATTCAACCTTTAAAAGTGACTTATGAAAGGAATCTATTGAGTTGAGTTGAAACCCTAGCTAATTGAGTTTACTAGAATTGAGTTAAAAGCTTTTGAAAGGGCTCCTTGGGTGATAGCTTCCCAAGGATGAATAACTCTCATACCTTAGGTGTAGAATCCTTCCAAATTTGTATTGAAAAGCTCCTTCCTTCAAGCTTTACTTGATCTCTTTCTTTGTTCTTCCATGGAGGTTCTAGAGAGAAGATTCATGGAGTGGAGGGAAATTGGGATTTGATTTGGGGTCTTGGGTTATAATGAATTAATGAGATGTTTTATAACATAATTACTATATTAAACAACCCCTACCCAAAACAACTTAAAAAAGAATTACCTAAACTACCCCACCTAAGGCCGAGTGTAGGCAGTCTACAGGTGCAAACCACGAGACCCCCAACTACTATCCATGGATGGGGTCACACCCTATACTGTGGGGTCATGGTGTGAGTTTGCAACCTGGACTTGGGGGCCCTAACCTACGAAGCAATACCACGAGGCATGGATAAATCCATTGGCCATGGATTGCATCCGTAGTACACAAGGTTTTGATAGTTTTTGTGAATTTAGGCAACCTTGGGGGTTAGATTTTAGGGCATTCCCCAAGGACCTTTGGTTAGTATTTGGGGGTGGTAACTTGACATTTAACCCCTAGACTCCTCAACCTATGCTCAGGAAGTCAATACACAACCTACAACTAAACATCAAACTCAAAAGCTCACACGTTAGGCTCTAGTTTCACCTATTAGTTTTCATGAGACTATAGATTAGTGTTACTAGTTTTCCGGGTTGTTACATTATCTCCCCCTTAGGAACATTTGTCCTCGAATGACACTTTAAACACCTTATGGGCTTAAAGACTCAAGACTAGCAACCCAATCAAGCATGAAACATCACAATAATGCACAAATCAAAAGACACTATTCAAAATGTGTACTTATTCAAAGGAGGAAACATCAACTCCAATTCAACATGTTCAATGTAATACAAGGAAGTATGAGCTATATCTAAACAACCTATTTATGCACTAAATTCTCATAACATATCATGTTCAAGGAGGAACTACAATCTCCTAGTCATAATATGCTCAACATACTTTCATGGAGCCCATATGCAATTTATTCTAAAGAAGCATTTCATTCAAGGAGGAATTACTCAACTCCTAACTAAAACATGTTCATATATTCTTCTCATGAAGTACAATAGGCAACTCTTACTCAAGGACCAACAACATAAGGGAAACAATTCACATAAACTCATTTTATTTCAAAACACAAGTTTTCATGAACATGCATTATATCAAGAAGTCATGGCAACACATAAGCACATAACACAATGTTAACTACGCACACCATCTCCCTCTTAGGAATGAGTCTACACAATCACTTCTAAACATCATTAATCACATAGTCATAGGAAGAATTACCTTTACCAACTATAAGCAAGCCCAACACAACATTATGGAGCAAATGTGCCATTTCATCAAGAACTTACAAAGCATGTTCATCACATCATCTCATGAAGTTAACTATCCCACCATCATACTAAGATGCACAACTACATGAGGAACATGTAAATCATGAAAAAACTCTTTTTATAAAAAATAAGAATCTTGTAATAACATGCGTAACATAAGGAGATCATGCATATTTCTAAAACACTCATGACTCCTAGACATAAAACAAGCCCAACAGGAACTCTTGGCCTCAAGCTAGAATTAGAATAGAAGAAAAGGATGTGGATATCGGGACTCTCAATCAATGTTGCTACTCAAGCACATGATATCCCCCTTGGGAGTAAGCCCCTTTTTACTAAAACCTCAAATACTACTCCTTTCAAACAAACTCAAGTATTACCTAGGCTCACTATAACCTTATCGGGCTCTAGAACTTATAGAGGTCTAATAACCATGCATCCAAACCCTATCAAGGTTAACAAGAGTAACTCTAAGGGACATGGGAATCATATGTCACATATAACATCCAAGACTCAAAAATCATGAAATGAGTCAAGGAGAACTTTTCATGTTAAGCTAGAGGAGGAATAGAATGGAACATAAGGATATTGGGACATCGCATTGGCCCTTGGCCTCCTCAAATAAGAACCTTCAACCAAATCCCGTACTAAAATACCACTTCTCAACATTTTCTTATTCTTCTATTTCTTACCTTACAGGTCTAAGATCCCAATTGGTACTTCTAAATTAGAGAGGTTCTCATTTAGGTACTCTTGCTCACAAGCAACCTTACCAACACCACTCAAATCCTCATATGAGCCTACCGAACCGAGACTAAACTTCTCAAACTCACTACACCTCTTAAGGTGAGATTTTTAAGCCAAACCAATCGTGGACATCTGGAACAGTTAACTTTTCATATCCATCATGCAAAGTGATTCTAACAATGGGAGAATTACACTCCCACCCTATTTCAAAGAAGTCTACTCACTCAACCTCTCTCTAGGCATCACTTAAGCACCACTATTCACTAAATCCTCCAACACATCATAAAACTCATAATGGCTAAGTTGGGATCTACCAACACACACATATAACCACAATTTATCCATGTAGGCTAAGGACAAAAGAAAAACTCATCATGTCCAACTTATCAAGTCATAAAGACAAGTACTACCGGAATCACTCCAACAAGGTTCAACACCCTAGATATCTCATCGATACTCAAGATGATCTTCCTCTATCTTTGACCCATATAATTCCAAAATTTAATAAAGCATAAAACACATACCGGAATCCTTACGATCCTCTACTACTCACTCTTTGAGACTTAGGGGTAGACATCTCCTATTGGTTAAACCTTAGGGAAAACTTAGAAGAGATTTGTCCATGAAACCTTTGTCTCATTCAATTCTACTAATGTTGGATTAAGACAATTCTAGACCATTTCAACCCTTATCATCAACATTGGTGGGTTTTACCAACCAATCATATCTAGGTATTACCTAAGCACCCAACATCAAAATGATCATACTTAATATCAATCTTAAAAGACAATTAACTCTTTGAAGTTTGTCAACACCTAAACTCTTCTACCTTACCTCAACTAGTTAGTACATTGATGAGTCTACAATTTGGACTCATTTAGGGCTTTATTTTGATCAATTTAGTGTCCTCAGATTCATATTTTGTCTTAATAACTAATGTAATCCTTAAGTTTCTAGTATTTGAGTTGTGGGACAAAGCATGGACGCTGTCAAGCAAAAAAGGAACAAGGCGGCTAAAAGAACGAAGAAATGAAGGTCTAAGGATCACCTAAAGCATTACACGATTTGTCGAATGGTCTTATCCTTGCCCAAAGTTCTAGTGTGTTGAACCCTAAAGGAAAAGATGAAGTTGGTGATGAAAGAGAGCAGTCGGCGCATCGTCGAACAGTTCTGTGAAGCAACACCACATCGCCCAATGATTCAAAACGCAAAGATGTTGAAGGCAAAAGCTAAAAGGTAATGAACAAGACCAAAGGGTGGATCACCAAGTGCATCGGCGATCCCGTCTACCTAATCTGAGTGGTCATTCAGAGCACAAATTTTCAAAAACTACAAATTGCCATTTAAATCTGTAGTTTAATATCAAGTTGTAGTGAATTATTACTGATTTTTTTAGAATATTTCAATTTGTATTCTTAGAATTTTCGGGAGACATTGCTTTTGAGATTTGAAGGTCTTCATCTCCAAGAAATTGGAAGTAGGTATCAAAGAACCTTCATCTTAGTCTTTAAAGACATTATTTATCGTACTCATTTGATGGAAACACTTTTAGGTATCGATTTCTATCTCTTTTTCATGTCTATCTAAAACCCCATTCTTGGGGTGTGATTTTGTGAATATGGCTTAAATTTACTATTGGGTATTGCTCATTATTAGTTTATTTTCTGTTTAAATGTGATTTCAATCCGTAATTGTGTTTGACCTTAATATGATTGTATTTGCAAATACGATTTCATTTTAGGGCTTTTGGATTACTCGAGAGAGAGGTTATAAAACTAAAACTACTAAATTGATAGCCTGTGTTATTGGGTTGTCATGGGTTCAGCTCGAGAGAGTGAATCCTAGACCTTCTCCCACACATTCAACTCGAGAGAATGAATGGGCTATGGTGCAAGCTGTGCTTTATTGCTGTAACTTGGTGTTCGAGAGAAACCAAGTTGATTCGGCGTAAGTTGTTCTAGAGAAAATATATCCCAACTAAAGTCTAGCTTAGTTACAAATGTTCAACAATTTACTATCAATAACATTTATCTGATTGTTTATTTTATCCCATATTCCTATTACATCCCAAGAATCCCGTCTCCCTATCTTGCATCTTTCTATTTTTGGCTATATTTGGTTTACTAGTTGAATACAAAGCCCCCATTGATAATTGATATTCGTTTCACTTTTTGATTTAATATGTTTGTTTTTGTTAATGTTTATAGCTATGATTGATTAGAACATAATTTTACTTTTCTATTTAATTCTAGATTACTAACCGCTCCCTTGGGAATTGACTCCAACTCTTTCGGTTGGGTAATATTACAACACATGATCATTGAAACTTGAATGGGATGTTGTGTCTTCAATTACGTCAAACATCAAAATGGCGCTGCTGTCGGGGAGTTGTGTTAATTGAGAATTTTTAGTTAAATTGGATTTTATTCTTGGTAGTTATAGTAATACTTACATAATTTTTAGTTTTAGTTTTGTTTTGCTTGTTTGTGTGTTGAAAAAGGAATAATGAGCGTAAAGGGTGAAAATGTTGTCCAACTCGATCACCCCCTATTGAGGTTATTGAACTTTAGGGATAACCTCTTAACATTCCAACAATTGGAAAGTGAGACTATCCATGATATGTGGACGAGATTTAAGAATTTGTTACGGCAGTGCCCGAATCATGGAATGCTAGACAAGTTGACGCTAGAATTCTTCTATAGAGGCCTTGGTATCAAAAATAGAAGCACCGCTGATCAAGTTTTTGCAGGTGTTTGATACAAAAACCATATATATTAGTAGCCCAACGGCTTGATGGCATGGTTAAAGCCAACAAGTAAGCAGAAAAGAACCAAGAATGGGCTGAATTGTTGATTCAACTGGATGATATGTCCAAGAAGGTGATGAAGTTAGAAGTACCTTCCCCTTCACAAGTGTAAAAAGATAAAACAGCATGAGGGTGGACAAAATGCAGAGGTCCTCTCACTAATTCTACATAAAATCAAGGAACAAGATAGAGTGTTGAATAAGATAAAAGGGAATGTCGAAATGCTGAAAAAGATGACAACCTCCCATTCCATGATTATTCTACAACAAGATGCCCAAATAGGCAAAGTTCTATCATGTCTCTACTCACAATATACATAAGTGTTACCTAGTAATACTATGGCTAACCCCGAAAATGAGCTTTCAATGGTGACTTGCATTGTGCCACGACGTTAACTAAGGCTCTTTTTAGGAGGCAACCCAAAACCCTTTTATTTATTTATTTTTTTTTTAGAAATAATGATGTGTTAATTTTATGGGTTAAAGTGTAGAGAGTGTTTGAAAATTATAGGATGGCGAGCTAAAAGGTTCAGTCGATGCTTCGCCAAAGAGGTCAGCGAGCCTAACCTAATCTGCCATTTGACTCAAGACATCTTCAAAATGGAGTTTGTAAAACTTGGCGAAACCATGAAATCATTGGGGATTAGTGAAGTAGGACGATAATCCTAACGTAGACCATTATTTGGACCCTCACATTAACTAGAGAGCCTGTAAACTTGATGAGGTATGTGAACGCTTGGCATGTCGCCGAATAGGTTGGTGAGCATGACTAACGTCGTCGAATGGGCGAGAACTAGATGATTTTAAAGGCCAATGGTTTCAAAGTTTCAAAATCTTCACTTTCCCTCGCTTTAAAATTTTGCAAACTCGCACCTAGTTAGTATTTTTTATATTTTTGCACTCCATAAGTATTTTGGTTTTTGATTGGTTCTCGGACTTTGGATTACATTGCCGCTTAACATTTCAAAATACTTTAATCAGCATAAAAGGTTGGTTTTCCAAACCTCGAGTTTATTTTATTAAATTTGTATTCATTTGCAATGATCTTATCTTAGTGATGTGTGTTGGGCCTCTCTGAGAGGATTAGAATGCTTGAATGTTGATTTTAATTTGATAAGCTTGCTCGTATTATTTTGATAATCGAATGGCCATAAATTTGAGCCTTAAAAGGAATTAAATTTTATGGGGTTATGCTTGCATGTTGGTTAGAGTGCTTAGGTGAAGTCTGAGTAGCCCGTATTTGTGCTAAATGGTGTAAATTGCACAATGATAGAGTGGGTGACACCATTCGACAAAACCGGGAGAAGTTTGAGTATCTCAAGTTGATAGGTGTTATGGGTTTGAATTTAATTGAACTAGCGCATGCTTTGATTTATTTTCTGGGGTTGCGGGGTTAAATTCAAGAAGTTGGTTGAAAATAGGCACGTTGGGCCGTTTGGCCGAACTATTTGGTGGTTTGCCTAATGTCTCCATCTGACCTTTAATTTCATGCTTAATGAGTAATTGAATTCTGTAACTTTTGGCGAGAAGCCTGAGGTTGCCAAAAGCACTCGGCAACTCGCCAAAGGTATTCTTGACCGTCTTTTGTATGCGCCTCTAAACCCTTTCTGTACTGGAACTTTCAGTGAGCTAGCCCTTGCTCACCGAAAGCTATATGAATTCGCAAAACTGGACATCCCTTCACCAACTTGCTGAGAATTTTGAACCAATCCCTTCGGCGATCCAGCTCACCAAAAATATTCAGCATCTCGCCGACTAGATCGACAAGTCTGTCTGCAGTTAATTTTTGGTGCTTTGATATGAATATTTACCAACTTTTCTCTGATGTTTTTCATTTATGGTACAAACAAATCTAGATAGGCCGCCCCAGAATAAAACACGGGGCATTACTATAAATGAAATGGGGGTCAAATCATCCAACGAAGTGAAGGCAAGAAATCCCACTGAGAGACAAGGGTAAAAAAAAGAAACACACATCTGAGAGAGTGGTTGTTGACACTCGGCCTGATTTGTCTGAGCCTGAAGACGTGCAACCTTTGATTTCCCAAAAGAATGAGCTCCGGGCTAGATCTCACCTCACGTCCATCGGAGTTCCTTATGCATCCACACCAGCATAATCGCTGCCAACTCCTGCACTTCCTATCTCTCCCATGCCACCTATCGTTCTTGTACCTAGACTCCTCAACAGGTTGAAAGGAGATGATTTACGCACCATCCTTGAGGAGAAAAATACTATCTCTTGAGGGTCTGGAAGGCAAGTACCCTAGTGTAGCGGAGTTATTACATTGCCACCAGTTCCAAATTTTCACCAGACCCTGAGGTCTGTATATTCCTTTATGGATCTGTGAGTTCTACAAAGCATATGATGAACTAGTGCCAAAGAGTAAAAACAAGGCTAGCGAATTTAGACCAGTAAGTCAGTCACTGTTCAAGGTGTAGAAGTGAACTACAGTGAGGAGTACATTAATGTTGTATTAGATAGGCCTCCAAGGTCTTTACTCTCATATGACGGCCTGCCTATGGCACAAACTCTTTAGGATCTAAAGGGTTGGCTTGCCCCCCTTATTTTTTATACCACTCCTAGGTGGATTGAGGCAGGAGTTGAGATCGAGAAGAAGGATTGAATGTAGCTGCTCGTTATTTGTTTGGATTCATCAGTAGTTCACTTATGCCTTCACAGAATGAATCCATCCTCCGACATAAAAAATCAGCCTGTTTGGGTCTATATTATCAAAGAGGCGGCTAAACTTGGGTCATATCATAGAGCAGGAGATGGCCATGAGAGTCAAGCAGAAGCAGACCTCTTTTTCCTTCCCCGAACTGATCACAGAGCTGTGCCGGTGTGCTGGAAGCCACGGGATGCTGCTAGAGATCTTGATATTATCCCATACTCCTCCACCGACATCCATCGCATTGAGGCCGAATATACTAGAGAGGAGGCTAAATTTGAGTTTTTATTTAGGAAAAGTAAAAGTTTAAGTTGGGAGTGTTGATTAGTTCACAATTTGGACTCATTTTAGGTTCTATTTTGATCGATTTAGTGTCTTTAAATGCATATTTTGTCTCAATAATTGACGTAAATTATTAAGTTTCAAGTATTTGAGTTGAGAGACAAAGCATGGATGCTATCAAGCAAAAAAGGAATAAGGCAGCTAAAAGAACAAAGAAATGAAGGCCTGAGGATAGCCCAATGCATTAGGTGAGTCACCGATTGGCCTTAACCTTGCCCAAAGTTCTAGTATATTGAACCCTGAAGGAAAAGATCAAGTTGGCAATGAAATAGAGCAGTCGGCGCATGATGAGTCCACAAATTAGACTCAGTTAGGGCTATATTTTAACAGAAATTGTGTCAAATGCTTATTTTATCTCAATATTTGATGAAAACCCTTATGTTTCAGGGATTTGAAGTTTGAAGGAAAGTATGGACACTACATTGCAAAAAGGAATGAAGAGGCTAAAAAGAATGAAGAAATGAAATCTTGAGGATCGCTGAGTCCACTTGGCAAGTCCCCGAAGGGTCTTACTTCACCTTTTGCTCCAGTGTGCTAAGCCCTGAAGGAAAGGATCAAGTCGGCGGAAAAAGGAAATACTTTGTGCATCACTGAGAAGTTCTGTGAAAAAGTACCATATCTCCCAATGACCTAGAGCACGATTATGCTAAAGGATGGAGCAAGACAGCGATGAACTACACCAAAAGGTAAATCGCCAAGTTGATCGGCGATTTTGACTAACAACACCGAATGATCTGATACAACACAAATCTGTGAAAACTATATATAATAGTTAGAGTTGTAGTTTTACGAGTAAAATAATTATTTTAATTTTCATATAGAATAGTACTTTTTGATATTTTTGCTCTAAGTTTGAGAGTGTTTTGAAGACTTGAAGTTCCAAAGGGTTTCATCTTCAAGATTTGGATTTGTGTCTCTTGGACTCTTCAATGTTAGCTTGTATCAAGACATAAATCTTCATACCTAGTTGGATGCGAGCTCAATTTGGTATAAATTTCTATCTCTTATACATGTGTGGGTAATAACCCCAATTCTTAGGGTGTGATTTAGCGAATATGGGTTAAGATAATTGTTGGGTCTTACTTGTTGATAGTCTATTCATAGTCTAAGTGTGATTTCATTAGTGGTTGTAGATGAATATAATGAATTTTTTGTTGCAAATACAAGTTTATTTATGTGTTTTCGGCTTGCTCGAGAGAGTGGTCGTAAAACTAAGACGACTAGATTGATGGCCAGTGTGAGTTGGTCGACATAAAGTTTAGCTTGAGAGAGTTAATCCTAGTCCCATGTTCACACACTCAGCTCCAGAGAGTGAGTGGGTTAAGGCATAGGCTGGTCTTCATACGGTAACTGGTTGTCAGAGAGGAATGCATTTGAAACAGTGTAAGTTGCTCGTGAGGGAGCTATTCCCCTTAAAGTTTGGCCTAGTCACAATTATTCTATGAATCTTCTATCGAAAGCATGTACCCAATTATCTAGCTTAACCCGTATTCCTGTCACATCCTAAGGATCCCCTCTCATTACTTAGAAACCCTTGTTTATTTTGTTGTTTTTACATCCCCATTGTTAATTGACACTCTTGTTTCCCCCTGAATTTACTATGTTTTTAAACATTAATGCCTTTAGCTATGACTAGTTAGAACTAGATTTTAGTTTTCTATTAATTCTCAAAACCACTCTCTTGTGAACGATCCCACCCTTGGTTGGGTTACTAATCTATTGTACGATCATAGACACTAACATCGGAAGTTGTATCTTGATTACACAAACATTAGCGCGTCACCGAACAGTTCCGTGATGCAACACCATATCGCCCAATGATTTAAAACACAAAGATGCTAAAGGCAAAAGCTAAAAGGAGATGAGCTAGACCAAAGGGTGGATCGCCGAGTGCATTGGTAATCCCGACTAACAATGCCGAGTGGTCCTTCACAGCACAAACTTTTGAAAACTATAAATACCCATTTAAATATGTACCTTAGTATCAAGTTGTAGCGAATTATTACTGATTTTTTAAGAATATTTCAATTTTAGTTCTTAGAGTTTTTGGGAGACATTGCTCTTGAGCTTGAAAGGTTTTGAAGGTTGTCATCTCTAAGAAATTTGAAGTGGGTATCAAAGAATCTTCATCTTATATGCATTTAAAGAGATTATTTATCGTACCCATTTGATGGAAACACTTTTAGGTATTAATTTCTATCTCTTTTTCATGTCTAGCTAAAACCGCAATTCTTGGGGTGTGATTTTGTGAATATGGCATAAATTTATTGTTGGGTATTGCTCATTGTTAGTCTATTTGTTGCTTAAATGTGATTTTGTTTAGTAGTTGTGCTTGAACTTAATGGGATTGTAGTTGCAAATACATTTTTATCTTAGTGTTTTTGGCTTGCTCGAGAGAGAGGTTTTAATACTAAAACTAATAAATCGATAGCCTGTGGTTATTGGGTCGTCATGGGTTCATCTCGAAAGAGTGAATCCTAGACCTTATCCCACATATTCAGCTCAAGAGAGTGAATGGGCTAAGGCAAAGGCTGTGCTTAATTGCTGCAACTCAGTGTTTGAGAGAAACCGAGTTGATTCACGGTAAGTTGTTAGCGAGAAAATTTACCCCCCAGTAAAAGTATAGCTTAGTTACACATGTTCAATAATACTATCAATAGCATTTACTCGCTTGTTTATTTTATCCCATATTCCTTTCACATCCCACGAATCCTGTCTCCCTATATCGCATCTTTATGTTATTCCTATTTTTTGTTTATTAGATGAATACAAACCCACCATTGTTAATTGACATTCATGTCACTTTTTGATTTAATATATTTGTTTTCTTTAATGTTTATTGCTATGATTCATTAGAACATAATTTTACTTTTATATTTAATTCTCGATAACTAATTGCTCCCTTGGGACTCGACTCTAACCCATTCGATTGGGTTATATTACTACACGGGTTCGTTGACACTTGAATTGGAAGTTGTGTCTTTGATTATGTCAAACATCATATATGCACCCTCAAAGTCAACCTTAAGACACAACACAATCCAAACATATGGCATAGAATTTCCCTCTTTCCACTCTCGGATAGGCTCATTCTGGAACTAACAATTAGACTATATAGTTTCTATCATCAACTAAACATAAACTCACAATCACCTTGCTAGGTAGGCATCTCCCTCTTGGGAGTAAGCCTACACAAACTATTCTAACCAACCTTCATAACACAAAGGCAACTATGAAGCATAATTCACACTAGAGGTAACATAACAATCAATTACCTCAAATCTCACAAGTTACGTAGCCATAATTGGCATCACAATGAACCTTTCTCCATCACTCCTTGTAGGAAGAGCCCTTCAAGTGGTCAAACCCTAAATACCATCGGATAAGGAATAGGAGAAAGGCCTTATGAAGTTAAGCTCTATGGCATGACTAAAGAATGAAGAAGTGAAGCTTCCTAAAATCCTATATCCTCCAATTCATTAAATGTGGCGCGCTTCACATTTAGGAAAACACTCTACTAGATGTGGTTTGAGACATCCAAAAAAAAAAAACCATCCCAAAAATCTTATGCTCCGATACCACGTTTTTCACGACCCAGGGGTATCCTTTAGACGTAACACAGCCTACTTGACCCCGAAGGGGTCGCATACAAGCCTCATAGCATACATGAACATAAAAACATAAGGAAATAGTGCAGAATTTAAAACTTTTCTTTACAATTGAAGTCTCTGATAAAATGAAAGAGAATCTATGACATTATGTCTCAAACTATCTATAACACTTGGATTATAACTCTTGCAATACAATTTTAGGGACATAGCCCTTCCATAAGTCTAAAACATGTAAGTAAAAAGAAAAGAGACATATGGTTGAGCCCTTGAATACAGTGAGGACTCACTATGCTTCTTTTTCTTCATCTACTAGAGTCCTAGCCACGAGGATGGAATCCAATATCTCCAAAGCCCACACTTATAGAAAATATATAAAGATGGGGTTAGCACAAAAAGTACTAAGTATGGAAGCCATGCACATAAACCTTAAAACATGCATAAAAGGGTACATTTCATTTGAAATCATGCTATATGCCATTTTTGAACATCATCTTTGAAATAGTTGGAGAATGCAACCCATAAGGAAACTCACATACATTTCATCATAACATGAGAGATATCATTATAATAACAAGCATAGTCTCCAACATAAACACAATACATATCCCAATCTTCACAATACATAGACTCCAATCATAACCTAATACAAAGTCAAATACCAAGATCATCTCATCATAAAGTAACCATCACCTAAGGAACTGCTAAGAAACACTTGTCCAATGTATGGTTGGTATCCCATAATACCAACCCAACTAAGTACTCCTTTGAAGCTACCATAGTCATGCAATTCATCCTTAGACCTCATCATAAGCAATATCCATAAATAAGGAAATAGTCATGTACATTACTTGAATTATAAGGAAAGTCATTCATAAAAACTATCTGTTTAACATACATGCATACATTAAAATCTCATCCTAACATAAAGGAACCATCCCATGACATCCTACCAAGATTACTTGTTCAATGTGGAAGTGAAGTCCTATACCCCCACTCCTACTAAGTAAAACTCCCTAAGAAGTTATAGTATAGTTCATATCTCATTAATTATCTTTATTATATAGGGAGGAGTAGCCATAACTGACATAGACCATGTGAGCTACATGGATCCGGTGTTGTGTAACCCCACACCAAAAAAAGGTGTCCTACACGCCTAAGGTAGAACTAAAAATATAGCTATAAGGTAGATCCACTAGCTATAGACCTATGTAGGCACATACTTGTGGGATAAGGAGATTGCTTCTAGAAACTCGCCCTATTGCATTGGCAGAGGGGCTTCCATCTCATGAGTTTACTTAGATGACCCAAACTCCTGCATTGGCGGAAGGGCCTTTGCCTCATTTTCCATATCCACTCGGTGCTAAGCATTATTTCCCAAATTATACATAATTAATCTTCAATTGCATTTACGTAAGTGAAGGAATGCTCTATCCTTCATTAAATACAATTCATCTAAATAGCTCATAGATTCATTAAAGGTGAGAATGTACTTTCAACCATAGAATCAACATTAGAATGTGAGATTAACTTTAACGCCAAGATCATGTGTTCTCGTGAGAATGGACTTTCAATCAACACAATAGGATCATCATGGTCGTGTACATTTAATGCATAATTATGTGTAAAGGTGCATATGAGAACTATACTTTCAATTAACACTATTGATACATCATAATCATGTTTATGCATGGAATATGTGTGTGTGTGTAATTGTCCTTGCAAAGACACAATCAACAACATTATCATCATAGACACTTCCCTCTCAAAGTGTTCATAAGTATGTACATAATATCACAATCATGCATAATTCACATATATTGCATTCAAGGATCATAGACATGTAAATCAACACATCTAACATTCATTGTAGTAGACATGTATATATATATTCATAATTCAAATAGTTCATTCATTACAAGTATAAGCTCATATATTCATATTGTAGGTCATGTGGGTGAAGAACTTCGACAATAGCACCATATACAGTTTAACATGCATAATAGCCTCCTTCTTAAAGCATCAACATTCATTGCTCATTTATATTAGCTATTAACCTTAAGACCTTAGAAGTCATTTTCATATAATGAGCATTTTTCTCAAGCAATACCTCACATGGTCATCAAGTACTCCCAACTCTCAAGGTAAACTAACAACATGCCTCATTCTTAATCAATTATAGTCATATAGGAAACATATAAACTCAAACATAACACTACATAACCACGATCCATCATATAAGTCATAATCAAGTCAATTCATATTTATAATCTTTACCCTAAATCAATTCATGTCTAGGTGATCTAATCTAAGGCATTACATGAAGAAGTTCACTATTCTTAGAAGGTCACATATAAACCCTCAATTAGCCTATTTCATGGCATTGCCCTAATCACATCAATTCATATTAGAAATCTTATATTTACCAAGTATAAATGTAGAATCATACTTAGATCATGCAATTTCATCATAATTAACTTACATTCAACCAATTTGACCAACTTGCAAAACCATCAGATAATGTAAAGAATTACCATAGCTAGGGTTTGGGGTCTCATGGATTCTTGAAGAATTTGAATTAAAATCATATAAAATCAGTCTTATATTCATAAGAAAACATAATTAAACCTTTAAAAGTGACTTTGAAAGGAATACATGGAGTTGAGTTGAAACCCTAGCTAATTGAGTTTTCTAGAATTGAGTTAAAAGCTTTTGAGAGGGCTCCTTGGGTGATAGCTTCCCAAGGATGAAGAACTCCCATACCTTAGGTGTAGAATCCTTCCAAATTTGTATTGAAAATCTCCTTCCTTCAAGCTTTCCTTGATCTCTTTCTTTGTTCTTCAATAGAGGTTCTAGAGAGAAAATTCTTGGAGAGGAGGGTAATTGGGATTTGATTTGGGGTCTTAGGTTATAATGAATTAATGAGATATTTTATAACATTAAATAGTTTATATATATAAATATATATAATTATTATATTAAACAACCCCAACCCAAAACAACATAAAAGAGGAATTACCTAAACTACCCCACGTAAGGCCAAGTCTTGGCAGTTTACAGATGCAAACCACGAGACCCCCAACCACGGTCCGTGGATGGGGTCACTCCCCATCTTGTGGGGTTGTGGTTTTAGTCTACAACCTTTACTTGAGTGCCCTAACCTATGGAGCAAGACCGCAACGCATGGATCAATCCACTGGCCGTGAATTGCATCCATAATTCACAAGTTTTTGATAGCTTTTGTTAACTTAGTCATCCTTTGGGGTTCGACTTTAGGGTCCTCCCCAAGGACCCTTGGATGGACTTTGGGGGTTCTTACCCTGACGTTTAAGCCGTAGACTCCTCAACCTAAGCTCGGGAAGTCAATATACAACCTACAACCAAACATCAAACTCAAAAGCTCACACGTTAGGTTCTAGTTTCACCTGTTAGTTTCCATTAGATTCTAGCTTGGTCTTACTAGTTTACCCGGTTGTTACAGAAAACTAGGAAACTACATGGATGAAAAGCTACCATACCTTGATCACAAAACCCACAAAAGCTTAAGTATTGGAGGCTTGACCTTGATCTTAGTTTCAATTCAATCTTCTTCTTCTTCAAGTTCTAGAGAGAGAAGTATTTAAGAGGATGAACTTTGGGATTCTTTTGGTATTTTAGAAATAATGTCGTGAATGGTGATTTTAAAGGGTTAAAATCACTTATATAGGGGTACTAGGCTTAGGCAAAATGACCTCACTTAAAACCAACTTAATTCAGAAAGCCCCAAAATACCCTCACTTGGTCTCCCACTTTCCAAGCCTTATAAAAGGCACCACAAGCAGTAGTCGTCACTACTGGTTGTGCTCCTGCTCGTGGTCATGGACCAGTGGCTAGGCCAATGAGCCATAGTCTTCACCATTGGTCGTGAAGTGGCTAGTGAGGGTGAGCCAACTTTTGGCATCCCTTAGTGGTGCCTTAGCAAGCACAGACCACACCACGGGCTATAGTGGTGGTCCTGAAGATCAGGACAGTGCTTGAGGTAGCTTAGGAAGCCTTGGCCCCTTCCTTTTTACCCTTGCCTTCTTCCTTGGTATTAAATCTCATACTAAACTCTAGTTTAGGCAACTAGTTTTCGGGGTGATACAATATCTCCCCCTTAGGAACACTCATCCTCGAATGATGATTCTAAGCACATTACAGAAGAAAAGACTCAATAGCAGCAGCCCACATGTATGCAACTCAACTAAAGGCACACAACCCAGAAGGAACTTCATCTCCAAACTAAACATACTAAATGTAACACAAGTAAGTAGGAACATCATCTAACAACCCATTATGCATGAAATCTCATAACTAATCATGTCTAAAGAGAAATTACCATCTCCGAGATAAAACATGCTAAACACAATCTCATGGAGCTCATATGCAATTCATTATCAAAAAGCATTCATTCAAGGAGGAATCTCACAACTCCGAGCTTAAGGTATGTTCATCAATTCATCTCTTGAAGTCTATAGTCTACTCATACTCAATGCTCAACAACATCAGGATATCAATCATATAAACTCATTTTCTTTCGAAACACAAGCTTTCATGAACATGAATCACATAAGTAAATCATGGGAACACCTAAATAGACATGACTTCGAACAAGGAGCTAACCTTAGGGAACTCTCCTTTGATTCTCACTTTCTTAACTTGCCGATCTAACATCTTAACCGGAACTCCCTCTTAGGAGGAACTTTCATCTACTCACATCCCTTCTAAGGGAAGTAGGGAGGTCAAATCTCCAAGACACACCCTTAAACTTAGAGTCATGGAAAACCGGATGCACCTATGCCAACTTACTAGGCAAAGCTAACTCATAAACACCCTAACCACATGGCTCAAGATCTCTCATAGGCCTACAATACGGGGGCTAAGCTTCCCTTTCTTATCACACTCACTACATCCTTCAAGGGTGAGATGTTTCAAGTAAGCCCAAACCATAAACATTAAGAACACATAATGACCTTGCTATCTAAGAAAACCATCTCCCCCTTGGGAGGAAGACTCAATGGACTTTCTAAGCACCGTGTCTTTCAATTCTACTAAGGTCGGTGTCATGACCTAAGGGTACCCCTAGACATAACATGGCGTACATGATCGCGAAGGGGTCTCATACAAGCCCTTAGCATCATAACATAGGTAATAGAAATAAAATACGGGACACTTTTAAACTTTTAGTTACGAAGTCATTTTTATTGAAAGAAAGCGGAAGTCTTTCTATACTTTGTCTCAAACCATCTAACATAACTCTTGAATAAAACTCTTGGGATGCTGCCCATACAAAGTCCAAAACATCAAGAAATGAAATAAAGGGAACATAGTCGATTTGTCCTTGAAGCTATGAGGACTCACCAATTCTTTAACTCTTCGCCTTCAAGCAACTCAATCTCCGAAACCCTACATTTCATTAGAATGTAGGCAATATGCGTTAGTACAAAATATACCAAGTATGAAAGCAAGCTTGATCATAAGAGCATCTAGAAAATGGTTAGTCAACATAAGACATAAGCATAAGAGATAATAACATAGTCATAACATAATCATCATAGTCATAGAATGGTCTCCAACATAAGCATCATATGAACATACGTCAACATAAGACATAGTTAATGAGCATAAGAGATAAGTTATAATCATTCAAGCATAATTGACTCTTAAGTCATCTATACCATAATAGCACCATTCTCAAGTAACCTCAAAAGCATACATGTGCGAAGCAAGAATAGCATCCCATAATACCACAAGAGCCAAGTATCCCTTTTTGGTCATCTTAATCATAGTATATATTCATTGTCAAGTCTCTACGCTTCTACACCATAAGGGCACCATACTTCTAGGTAACCTCTAAGCACACTTGTGTAATGCATGAAAGGCATCCCATATTACCCTTCATACAAAGCATCTCCTTGAAGTCATCCTAAACATATTCACCCTCCTTTGGTCTTACTATTGGCTATCTTCATATAGAGAAGGGAACTATCACCTTTAGTCAATCATATCCTGGAAGGCAATTATAGCAACAACCCAAGATAAGTCATACTACATAAGAGAACCCTTCACAACTAGCCTCAAGTCATACTTATGCCATGTATGGATAGCATCCCATACTACTACCCACATTAAGTACCCCTTTAGACTATCATGAATGTTCACTAGTAGGGGACTAGTCCCTCTATTCTATTTGCCTCTATTCATTAATGTACTTCTCTATTTAGTACTAGGAAAGTCATAACCCATGAATGAACTCTATTTCTCAATTCAAGGCTACCAATTAATAACCCGCTAATAGGCTAGACCATTCTATCATCTTTACTAACATAATTAGGTTAAGCTAAGCTAACTACTTTGGAAGATATACTAACATGCAAGTCCAAGCTACTCTAGAAAAGGTACAAGTGTCCTATCCTAGTTACCATGAAATAGTCCTAGACCAACTAAGTCATGCTACCCTTACAAGTATACTATGATACAAATGCAAGCTATCCTTAGGAAAGTATGATTCTCAATCCTAAGCTATCCTTAGGAGAGTATGAGTCCTCAATCCCAAGCTACCATGACTAACCTAACTCAAGCTATCCTTGAAATGCATCCTACAATGCAAAGTCAAGCTACCCTTAGGAGAATATGGATTCTCAATCCTAAGCTACCCATAGGAGAGTATGAGTCCTCTATCCAAAGCTATCCTTGAAATGCATCTTACAATGCATAGTCAAGCTACCCTCACAAGCATCCCAACATGCTAATGTGAGCTATCCTTAGGAGAGTATGAATCTCAATCCCAAGCTACCCTTAGGAAAGTATAAGCCCTCAATTCTAAAGTAACCATGAAATTATTTTAACCAAACCATGTTATGCTAACATGAAGGCACCCTAATAATGCTAGTTCAAGCAACCCATCGGAGAGTATGAATCCTCCATTCTAGGCTACCATGATTACTCCTAACTTATGCTACCATGAAATGAATTTTTACAATGCCAAGTCAAGCTATACCTTAGGAGAGTATAGATCCTCCATACCAAGTCATCAATGCTGGTCTTATCCTACTAAGACAAGCTATACAAGAAGGGATGATATATCACAACTTCAAGCTATTCTAGTCTAACATGCTTTGATTCATTTTAGGTTATTAAGCCAACCTAGAATCTTTCTATGTGAGAGAACCTTGGATCTCCTGGAAAATTCATTCCTTAGTTTGTAAAAGGAAAGCAATACACAACAAAATAACATAATAATGGCTTTACCGACAAATCCTTAACATTGATGGCCACAAGCCCTACTTTCAAACTTAACTTCATTCATGTTTAAATTACAAGCTATTCAATTACATTCTTTACTACTAAGTGATTCTAGTCATGATATATCATATAGGTTAAATTTTATCTTTACAAGTCAAGATCCTTCATATTCAGTAAAATCTAGTTCAATTCATCATTAGATGGTCCTAACTGTAACAACTCAGAAAATGATATGTTAAACTAGAGCCTAAACATGGGGGTTAACGTCAAGGGTTAAGGGAAAAGGCTAAAGGTTCTGGGTGTAGGCCATAGTGAGGGGCCAAGGTGCCTAATAACTAGGCCTAGGCACTGCCTACCATCACCACGAGGGTCTTCACGACCCGTGGTGGCAAGACAGTGTGCCCATGTTTGGTGCCAAGCTAAGGCACCCCTTCAGGATCCACTTCACGGCTCGTGATCTTAATCACAGGCCATGGGAAGGCTCGTGGGGTTGCCGTAGCTTTAGGAGGGTAGTGTCTTGATGAAGGAGCTACGGTCCCAAAGACCACAGGCACCAACACGAGCTATGGTGCCCAAGACGGTCCATCAAAGTTGTTGTCGAGATTACTTGGTGGCAAAGCAAGCAAGAAAACTTTGCCAAGCTACTCCATCCATGACCACGACCATCACCACGACTCATGGTCTTGACCATGGATCATAGGAGGTCTTGTGGACCTGCCTTAGACCTTTGAGGGCTTGGAAAGTTGGAGGAGTATACTGACTAGGGGACCACGGGCACCACCACGAATTGTGGTGCCCCTCACAACCCATTGAGTTGTGCGTGGTCCGTGACAGGCTGCCTAAGTTGAAGATATTTAGGAAATTTCATTTTAATTAATTAATGTGTGGGGTTGATTTTAATTGTTTTATATTAGTAGTATATATAGTTTTAAGTCTTTAAACAAGTCATTTACTCCTTATTTCTCTAAAACCCAAAAGAATTTCTTCCATTCAAAAATTCTCTCAAGAAGTTTGCAAAGTAGAAGAAGAAGAAGTGGGAGCTAGTGTTGTGGATTCAAGGTGTTTTCTCTTCAAATTTCTTGGGAAATCTCAAGAAAGGTATGATGATCCTTCATCTAGGGGTAGCTTTCACCCCTTGATTCAATTCAAAGTAATTTTCAAAGTTTTCAAGTTCATGAAAAACCTAGGGTTTTACTCAATCTCATGGGTTCCTTCACCAAACGTATTAAAATGGCTATTAATGACATATTATGATTGTATTGGGGTTTAATTGATGATTTATGGTGAAAATACTCAATCAACCTGTGATTTCTCTCAATTCCTAAATTGTGCCTTATGAAGTGGGTTTGCATATTATGAAAGCTTATGAATGGAATATGTCTAAATTGCTTTGGTTTATTAAAGTGTATCATTATAAATGACTTAATTATAGTGAATTGTTTGTGTGTTGGTGATTTGAGATTCATGGCCTTGAATGCATAGTATAGGAGTTGAAGTATTATCATGATATCTTGTGTTATCTAATAAAGTTAACACTACAAAAAAAAGGTTCAGTTAATACCAACATGTAGGGACGAGTTAATAATCTCATCTCAAAAAGTATATATAGTGAGACGAGATTATATTTCAGTCCTAAAAGTTATATGTTATTGAGAAGGTAAAAAATCTTGTCCCTAAGAAAACTAATAACTCGTCCCAATTGTAATTGAGAGACTTAGCAGGAACGCCAAAGCATTTCTAAAAAATTTACTAAAATGTAAAAAAAAAAAAAAAAAAAAAAAAAAAAAAAAAAAAAATCTGAAAAGTATGCTCCAAAAAGAAGCACTATTTTCTAAAAATCCAAAAAAAGATTTTTTTTTCTCTCAAAATCCATTGGTCACAACTTTGCCCTATATGTATTCTCAAGCCCAAATGTGTCTCTTTTTCATCTCAATCAACTACGACCTAGGGCTATTCACCTCTCTTCAAATCCTCTAAATGTAATCTCAGCAACAACTTTCTCTCAACTGGGAATCTAAGGTATGGTGTATTTTCTTCTTCTTGTTTACCGATGATCGTTCACTCAACTCAACAAAAGTGTCTCTTTTTCATCTTGATTAACAACAACCTAGATTTATTCAACTCTGCCTCAAATTCTCTGTACGCATTCTAAGCAGCAATATATTTATTTTCTTTTCGTAACTTTGAATTTAAGGTATGCTATCTTTTCTTCTACTGCTTCTTCCTATTTTTGCTCAACTTAACAGAAGTGTCTCTTTTTCATCTTGATCAATAGCGACCTACAATTATTAGGCTCTGCCTCAAATCTTCTATAACTATTCGCAGCAGCAACTTTTTTGTTTCCTTTTCTCAACTATGAATTTCGAGTATAATTTCTCTTCCTCTTCTTCCTGTTTACTGATATGTCGCTCAACTATGCTCTATTATCTTGATTAGTTGTTCATTATACAACACAAAGATTCTTTATAATGGATTCTTGATCGACTTGTAATAAAAAGCGTGATTATTTTCTATATACTACAAGGTAAGTAATCGCTTTCTTTCATTAATGTGTTACGGGTCATGAATTGACAAATATTTTAACATCACTGATTCACTTGTATTTGAAGTCTTTAACCAGTGAATTATATATAGCCAGCCCTTCAATGGGTTAAACGTGCCATAAATGGGCTTTTAGTGGACTCAAAATATAGCGAGCACTAAACTTTATTTCAATGATTGACAAGTAAATAGTTATTTTGGTAATTAACTTGATTGTCTTAACCAACAAATCATGCTTAAGTCTTAACATGTTTGATCTAATGAATCTTCTGCTCATATACAACATACACAAATTTCAGAAAAAGAAACTATGTACTTTGTCTCTTATCCTAGGGGGTGCTCTCACACAAGAAACATTGGTTGTCTCCTTTACAATGTCGTCCCATTTTTTACTTCTTCCTTCTTCTCTTCTTCTCTCCTTTTCTACTTCATGGTTTCCCTTCTTAAATGGAAAAAACAGACCCATGTATAAATGGGTATTATCAATCTTGATGGATTATTATTGACTGTACAATATGAAGATTCTTTATATTGCAGTCTTGATCGAGTTAAGTAATTGTCATCCTTTATTAATGTGCTACAAGTCGTTAATCTACACAACTTTTAACATCACTATTTACTTGACTTTGGAGTCTTTGAACAATTAACTAATGATAGTGATCAACGAATAAATCAATTTAAGTGGCCATTTATGTCATGTCTAGTCAACAAGCAACTACTAGCTTTAAAAAAAATTACGTCAACTAATAAGTTTGTCGAAGAAAATAATTGTAAAAGATTGACGAGAATGAAAGCATGATTGAAAAGCTAAGGATATATCAAAGAAAACCTTCAAAATTCTTAGAAAGAAATCTAAATATGTTGCTTTGAAAATGTTGTTCTTCTCTAATTTTGTTCAATTTGCTCATTTTGGTTATTCATGGTTGTTGTGTAAGCATATTGGAAGGAAACAAACTTTAACACTTGCATCATACATTACCTATTTGCCCCTACACTAATGATCGTGAGAAGATGATGAACTGTAGGATAAACTACCGTAATGTAGTTATTGATTTTCTTTAATAAATGATGAACACATTAGATGGAGTGAAATTCAAATAAGTGATAGCATAAGTGAACTAAAGATCAAAGCTACTCGACTAAATAAGTGTATGACAACTTCTAAAAAATCTAGAAAATAAACACATGTGATCATTTAAGTGAGCAGCTTATTGTCTCAAAAGAGAAAGGTCTAAAATAAAATAAAAAAATAACATAACAATTTTACCTTTCCAACAACTTATATGTTGCTTCTTCCTTCAGCTTCTCTAACAAAAAGGGCTTCAACACCAGTAGAGCATAACACAGGGAAAGTATTGAAAACCGTTGGAACTCGAAAGTACTACTTTCTACTTTCTTGAGTTGCATCAATCCCTTTTTCTTTGTTGCTTCATGCTGCAAGCATTCTTCTATTGATAATCAAATTTATGTTAGCAGTATACTTTTTTCAGTTAACAATATCTTGTATTTAATATCTTGTAATGACGAGTATGATTTTGTGAGTGTTAATCTGACCAGATTACTAAAAACAAATGAGCCCTTTGTTTTAGCAAACCACACATCCCAACTATTCTATCCTAATTATAATTCAAACAAAGGTTGGCATGTCATGATGAAGACTGAACCTCGTGATTCCTTTGAGATTGTCGAACAATGGATGATGATATTGTAGAGTTAGGAAGTATTTTAAAAATGAAACGAAAAAGAACTAATGAGGTGAAGTATATTTATAATGAATTAGTATATTTATTGTTACATAATATGAGTGTAAGATTGATTTTGTAACTACATTGTAACACATTTTTTAATATTATTCTTTACTTTTGAATGTTTTACAGGTTCAAGATTAAACTAATCAAGACGGAAAGTGAGGACAGTTCAACTATGAAGATTAATATGAGATATACTTTTGTTGCACCTGGTGCTATTGGAAAGAGATGAGGACCAGGACAAGGACTTAAATCCTTGGGTGTGTAAGGGAGTATGCCAACTAAGAAGTTATTTTCTCAATCTAATGATCTTGTTAACCATTACATCCAAGAAATTGAAACAAGTAAGATATATTTATCTTCCTGGTTAAATGAAAAATTATATTCAACCTGTAATCGTTATATACAAACTAGCTACTTGGACTTTCCTAGCATGTGAATTAACCTATTTCCAACAACAAACTAAACCTAGAGTTCACAAGAAACATGCCTGTATCTATGGAAAACATCAATTGTAGTTTTATCATGATTGTCTATTTAAAGTTTCATGCTCGTTAAACGTTGTTATGGTTGTTTCCAATCATCACATACAATTTGTTTCTAATCATCAAATTGTTTGTTCTTCTCTCTATTACTCTCTATTTTTTTTTAAGTTTCACAACTTGATCTTCTCTGTGAGTTCTTGTCATTATTCTTCAGCTTCTCATGTTTCGAAACATTTTGGTAAGGATTAATAACATGATATATTTTCTATATGTTCTATAGGGAAGACTCGAGGACAAGGACCAAAAAGTTCAATCATGTCTGCTAGTCTAGGAATGGAAACGATGCATAAGAATGCCCTAACTCTTGAGAAAAAGAACATGAAAATTAACATTCCATCTCCTGCATGTACTAATCAAGTTAGGCAATACAGCCAACAAGCTAAAACAAGTAAGTTTGTTTTCAGAATTTCTTTTTTGCAAAACAATGTTATTTTAATGAACTGTTATATTACATTTCTCCGGTCTAGGTTTTATAGGAAAGGGATTAGAGAAAAGCTCTGAAACTGCAATGTCTTCTCAAAGTACAAGATCAAATTCTACCATGTCTTTTAGTCAAGAAATGCGAACAATGGACAAAAATCCTTGATTTGTTAGAAGGATATACAAATAGATATTTCATTGCCTCCATATGTTGATCAAGTTATGAAACATACTCAAACAACTGAAAAAGGTATTGAATTTTTATTAAATTGTAGAACTGAATTTGATTACTATAGTCTTTATAAAACTATGAAACTGTAGGCTCATCTAATCCTAAAAAGGTAAAAATAGTTTGAGGGAGCAATGTGTGCAAAGAAGTAGTTGCACTTCAAATTGGACAGAAGCTCAAAGTGACCTTTTACAATAATCGAACGGTTGGAACAAATAGAAAATTGATTTTGAAGCATTTGGGAAAAAATGTTCGTGATCGTAATATTTGTCCTTTGGGAGTATCATCATGGAATGATATTAAACAAGAAAAGTTGAATCAGATGTGGGAAGCCATTGAGATAACAAATTGCACCTGATTCAAATTCTTTATTGTTGTCTAATACATCTGTGTATTCTTGTCGATATAGGAGTCGTTGAGGTAACAAATATTTATGTGATTCAAACACATTGTTGTTTGTCGAATGATTTCACATTTCACATATGGTATTGGATTCAAGTATATGTGAATCACATTTGCTACTGGATGTTTTTTTTCTAAGAGATCAAAAAGAAAAAGTAGATGTAGATGATATCTGCTACTGGAATTTTAATGTGCTACTAGAAAAACAAACGTGCTACTGAAATTTCTTTTCTATTGAAATATCTGCTTATTCTACTAGAAGAAGAGATCTTTTTCATTTTATGATGCTTTCCTAATAAGTTTCCCTTGGTAATAACTCAATTCATGCTTCAATTATTGTAGCAAAAATTTAAGGGTGTGGACATGAATGATCATCGTGATCATATCTTGGGATGGATGAATGAGTTATGGAACAAATGGAGAGGACACTTGCATGCAAAATATGTGAAGGATAAGCCTATCCATCAATCTCTTAGGAATATTCCAAGTGGAGTAGACAAAAAAGAATGGGAATTGTTAGTAATGGAGCATTTTCTTATGAAAGTTTCCAGGTATTCCTATTGATTTAATAGTATATTTTCCAGTCTTTTACTGCTTGATTTCCCTCCTTAGCACCAAATATACCCAGTTGTTTGATCCATCTTACTGAAATAGTTGTTGTTCCTTGAGTTGTTGCAGCACCCACTTGGTATAGACTGCTCCATGAGTCCCTCAATCTCTGGAGTTTACCACTTACTTCTCATTCTTGGTACAGTGTTTCATGAGGTCTTTTTGTTCTCTTCCAATAGTTCCATTTTTATAATAGGTAGATTCTATTTGAACAATTCTAGTATTTCTATACCCTATACTTTCCCACTTCTCAGTGCACTACATTTCGTAATGTTAATAAATGCCTCGCTAGTGAAAGATATATATAGGATGATGGGATGTGGAATTTCTGTTTAACCATTGTGAGTGAAAATAGCATGTTATTAAATTAACAACATATTCCTCATTCATCAAGCATGACAAACTAGAAAGAAGTAGGAATATATATACATACTTGAGGAGAAACTTCAAACACACGGAACTGCTTAGTAAGATTCTCATCTAGCTCAAGAATTTTTGCAACATTTCCACATCTACGATGTATTCAGATGAATATATTTGTTTGATATTCTCAATATATTTCTCTATTTGTATCAATAAGTGTTGTATATCTGGGAGAATTTTGTCGTCAGTTCCTGTGATCACTTATTGATAAGAGGATCACAGTAGTAATGACAACATTACTGTAGCAGTAACACTGAAGGTTAATTGAATTCCTATTTTGATGGATTTCCAGGTGGACTTGACAAAGAACTCATACTCTTATATATTTCCTACTCGAGTATATATTGCATTAGTTTCTTTTGGAATATCTTCTAGTTTCTTTCTTTTCTAACAAAATAAAAGGTACGAACCAAGACAAATTTTTATTTAGGCAAGAAGCAGCAAAAATGCTGCAAATCGAGATAAGTTGAAGATGCTTCATCATATTGGTAGTAAGCCTATTCGAGAGATTATTTATCAAAAGGTACTAGCGTAAAACTATTTCATGAATGAAATATTTATGAGGTTTGTGTTATTTGTCATGTTTGACTTTGATGTAAAGGAAGGGAAAGATGGCAACCCACCATATTTGGTGACTTTTTTCTTTGAGATACGTAAGAAAAATAACAAACTTGTTGAACCTAAAGCAATTGAATAACATATGTGTTTCATAAATTTAATATGTTTATTACTTGAAATTGTTATGTTTTTTGATAGAAATTGTTCTTTTATATAATTTTTAGGCTAAACTCAAAGAAATCGTTCAAACCTATCCATCTCAACCTAGCATAGAGATTGTTGAAAAATGTTGTGGACCTCAAATTCCTAGCCATGTATTTGGATTTGGGGGTGGAATAAAGGTGAAACACTTGAAAGGTGGAACTTCTTTGAAGGCTTAATTATTGTTTGCACTACGTTCAACTCAAGAGGATAACAAATGCTTGAATGACGAAAATAAATCCTTGAATGAGTAAGCAAATCCTTGAACCATCACTTGTCTACCTTGGAATATGCAATGAAAGAAACAATGAAAAGGAAGGAATTATTTGCTGCTCAACAATTACATGTCCAACCTACAACATCTCCCGTTTCAACTGAATGACCTCTACTTTTTTCTAATGACCAAGTAAGCACCAAGATACCCGAATTTTTAATTTATTTTGTTGATTTACATAGTCATTTTCTACTAAGACTAATTCAAGAAAAAAATGATGGTAACTAATCTTTTCCATCTAGAAGATAGTACCTAGAATTGTTTGAATCCCCCTACATCTCTACTAGTTTTCTTGTTCTCATTGTCTATGATCTTAAATAGAACTGGCTAATACTTAATCAAACAGAAGTATAGATACTGCCCATAGAATGTAGAAACTGATCTTATGACAAATGGTTGTTATATGTTTTTTAGAATGTATGTATAGTTAAGTAGCTTGATGTTTGGACCGAAGATTCAATGTTGGATAGATGACTTGTTTGTTTATTGATGTATGGGATTCATCACAAGTGTTTTTGGCCATAGTTCCTAATTGTATTATATTGGTTTTTGAAGCTGTGAAATTGGTATGATATTTTAGATTCACCAAAGCTGCTACTTTCGTTCTTCATATACTTTTGTGACATACAACTGTTTATGTATTTACGCAGCTAAAAAAAAAAAGTTGCCAAAATCACACTTAGATCTAAGCTCAATTTTTGCTATTCTCTCTACGGTCTTTGGAGTTCAATTTGGACATGTCCTTATTCATATGAAAGATCACTCGTCTAGACTTTTGCATTGGATTTTCATGGGCATAGATCTTTTAGTTTTTGGAATTATTCTCCACTTCATAGATGCTATTCCTTTAAATAACTAATTATACACCTTCAGCTATGTCTGTGTAACCTCAGGAGCAGCCGCGTTAGTGTACTTTGATTCTGAATTTTGGTTGACATTTTGAACTTGAAGTACCTATTTCTACCACTGGAATGGATTGCTATGAATGCCATGCTTGTTTATGTAATGGCTGCAGAGGAATATTTGCAGATTTTATCAACGGCTGGTGTTATGAGGACCCTCATAATACACTTATATATTGAATTAAGAAGCACATTTTCTTTGGAGTGTTGCATTTATTGGAAGATTTAGTTCTGATGAAATTTGCATATTTTGCTTGCTTGTTATATAAGATTAGATGTAGCATTCTACTAGAAACTAGAAAGAGCTACATCTAGTCATGGGTTTCACTTTGATTTTTCTCTGGGAACAAGTGACTAAGAAGTTCAATACATCTTGCACACCAAATGAACATTACAAATATCATTGGTTTTTCTAGATTGTAAAATAAAAGAGATGCAAAACTGATGATGGAAGAATTTCTTTCAAGCCAACATTATTTGACAGAACCCTATAACAAAGAAGCTTATAGTGTTTACTTCATTAATTAAACTTTTCTTCATAACTGCACATAAGTGTGTTTCCCTATTTGTTAATTTCTGCACTACTGTATTTTTGGACAACTACTTTATATGTTAAATTTTCTGCACACAAATAGTATTTGAATTCTTGGTAAATGCATCTCAATGATTTTCTAATTGATTTTTCTTATGTTCCGCTACTTTTGTTGATATTTCTATATAACATGTGGTGAAGTTTTAACTACTTTTGGGGTGAGTGATCTATCTAATTCTTGTATAAATTTTATATGTATACCAGGTGTTATTTATCGCTATTTAAAATTTTGAACTTGCAGATTTTGAAGGTTGAAGTTTCAAGTCAAGATACAAGCTTAGAAGAAATGGACAAGCTTGTTATTAGTTTGCTATGAACATTATGCAAAATTCGATAGTATGTAGTCCAACTCGGATGTTGGCTAAGTTTTTTGAAGAATATATTGAAACAAACATCATGGGATGTTGACCAATTTTTGATTAATCGAACTCTAAATTTCTATCTACTTATTTCTGTCTGTCAATATCTTCTTTTTTAATTGAAAATTTTAGTAGAAATTTAGTATTTGTTGAAGAATTATTTTTATTATGATATCAATTGATCTAAGGAACATTGATGGCCAATCTAGGACAAGAAATATCTCGTCTCTAAAGAATAATCTCGGAATAAAAGTGTTTCTCGTCTCTAAAGAGCAATCTAAGACTAGAAATGATTCTTATCTATATAACGAATCAAAGACAAAATCATTCTTATATCTAAAGATACTTAAGGACCAGGTCATCCTCATCTCTAAAACTATTCAACGACCATGATAATATCGTCGCAAAAGCTAATCATGGACCAGGTTGATCTCGTCTCTAACGATTACAAAGACCGAGTTTTCATGGTATCTAAAAAGATTTAACGACATGAAAATAGGTTTTCCCAAGATATATATTGTCTATTTAAGACTAGATAAGTAGTCTCTAAAAAGATTTAACAACTATATTTTTTCCCGTCTCAAATACCATTTAAGGACCAGTATTACGTTCTCATCGCGAAAGATCTATAGCAACGAAGGCAGTTACGATGGGTGGCGACCAGCATTTTTTGGTCTCAAATTTGCATTTGGGACTAGATTAGATCTTCAGAGAGTAGATTTCCCTTCCTTAGAGTCTATTTTACTTGTAGTGTAAGGTGATCAAATCTTAAAAGTATTTGTGTTATTATTGAAAGGCTATTTCTCAATTTGACACTCATGAATGATGATGATGGAATGTTAATTGTTTTCTTCTATATATTGTATACCTTGAATTGGTAGGATTAGGCATCCTTTCTTGTATAATAAATGTATCTTGACTCATGTCCTAATGTCTTGAATTGGTAGACCTAATGTTGGTAGCCTTTCATGAATGAATGATGAAACATTCTAGGCTATGTCTTGAAATGGTAGACCTAATGTTTGAGGCCCTTCATGATGAGTCTAGGAACTAATGTGATGTTAAACCTTGAAGCGGTAGACCTAATGTTGGTGGCCCTTTCTTGTGTGAAATGATAAACCTTGAACGGTAGACCTAATGATGGAGGCCCTTTCTAGGAAAGTCAATGAGCTATCCTTGTAGTGTACTTTGGGTCGGTAGGCCTAATGTTGGTGGCCCTCTCAAGTATGATAATGTAATGTAAATGAAACTACTCTATGGGAATGTAGGCTAAGCAGCGAAAGGATAAGGTAAGATGGAAGTTCTTTCTATGTTAGGCCAGATTTCAATGAACATCTTTCTTATCTCTTAACTATGTGCCCAGATATGTCTAGCTAGTAGATCTACCTAAGCTAATGTTACTGGTCTTACCTTAGGCAAGTAGACCACCTTTTGTGGTGTGGATTATATGACACCGGATTCTATGTCAAGCATACATCGTATATGTCGGTTAAATGCTTATTCCCATAATGTCAGATGTGCATTATGGTTTCTTGAGAAGTTCTATGAAGTGTGGGTGGTAGTATGGAATTCCATCCTTGCATTGCACGATTAGGCTTTGAGAGGGTCATAGTGAGTTCTCTAAGTCTTAATGGCTATTGTATGAATGTTTCGTAAATGAAGTTATTGAAGAATGTTGAATCTTAAATGCTTAATGTGAAGATACATGCTATACTTAGGTTGTGTTATGAGTTATTTTCCCTTGTCATGCCTTAAGAAATGCTATGTCTCTTATGTATGGATATTGTGTAAAGGTGAAAAGGAATGAATGGTATGTTCACTTTTGGTGACCTTAGTGCGGTATTTTAGTGTGGACGGTAGTATGGGATGCTATCCATACATTGCACAAGGTATAGAAAGAGGGTTACTTAAGGTGAAGGTAATGATTTACATGTTTGTTATGTTTCAAATGTGATGTTATGTGTTGTATGATGATTATACTTGTATTTAATGTCTCTTATACTCATGTACATTGTATTTCTAAATAGTGTCATAATGCATGGTTTCTGACCAAATGTCCCATTTAAAGGATGTTTTTGCATGGTCATCATACTTAGTACATTTTTGTGTGCTAAGCCATATTTCTTCATGTTTTACTACAAGTGTAGGTTCCGGCAAGTGATTGCTTCTCTCTAGTTCAAGTGCTTGGATCAAGATCCTTCCAAGATCAAGTGGTATGTCCTCATAGATCGACGACAAGTACTTTTGGATTTTTCCTTCTTTTATGTAATAGACATTTCTAGTCATTTCGATTGTAAAGGGTCGTGACCCTACTTTAGTTTTCAAGACATTGTTTAGATGGCCATGTGAGACTTTAGACATCCGCTGTGTTTCATGTGTTTTACAACAATATTTTTGGATTGTTTGGATTTAAATAAGTTTTTAATTCAGCACTATTTCTATATCGAATGCAATGTAATGTTATGAGGCTTGTATGAGACCCCTTTGGGATCAAGTACGACGTGTTACATCTAGGGCCTAGCCTTGGGTCTTGACAAACATGGTATCAAAGCACAAGATTTTGGAAATGATTTTTAAGATTGATGTGTCACAAGCAACGTCTAGTAGAGTCTTGTTCCTCAGTGTGAGTATCGACACATCTATGAGTGAGAGGCAATAGGACATTAGGATGTTACACTTCTTTCATTATTCTTGAAGTCGTGCCTTAGAATTTAGCTCTTTAAGTGTCCTTTTTTCTAATCCTTCTCTTGTGTTTATGGGATATGAATACAAGAAGGATGCCCTCAAGGACAGTGGAAGAGGAAGTTGTGAATAAGGGAGTTCATCCCAAGATCCTCAATGTCAACAAGGTGACCAAGTTCTTCAAGAAAATGAAGTCCCGATTGATGCTCCGGCCATGACTAATGATGAAATTAGGTTGGCTTTTCTAACCTTAGCCCAAGATATGACGGCCTAAGTTACTAGAGATATATGGCCTAGAGTGAATGGTATTGAGGGTTTTATGGCTTCTAGGTTGAGGGACTTTGTGAGGATGTATCCTCCGATTTTTCTACGGTATAAGGTGGGAGAGAATCCCCAAGAGTTTTTGGATGAGGTTTATAAGATAGTCAATGCTATGGGAGTGACTTCTATTGACAAGGCAGAACCTGCTGCCTATCAATTGAAGGATATTGACCAAATTTTGTTTGCTCAATGGAAAATCAATAGGCCTATAGGAGTGGGTCCTATAGAATGGGGGGGTTTTAAGAAGGCTTTCTTTGGTAGGTAATGTCCCCATGATAAGAGGGAGGTTAAGGTGGAGGAGTTTATCAACCTTAGGCGAGGTAACATGAATGTCCAAGAGTTTTCCTTGATGTTTACCCAATTGTTTAAGTATGCTCCATATTTGGTGTCTAACCCTATAGATGAGATGAGTAGGTTTGTTATGGGGATATCCGACCTAGTTGAGAAAGTGTGTCGTAGAACAATGCTCCATGACGACATGAACATTTCTAGACTCATGGTGTATCTATTGAGAAGTCCAAACTTAAGAGGAAGAATATAGAGTTGAAGAAGTCTAGGCCCAATGAGCAAGGTCAACCTAGGTTCAAGAAGAGAGCTCCAAACCAAGATTATTCAAGCACTCCTAATGTTAACCAAGAGAGAGGTAGTGGACCTACATTTCAAAACCTACCTGCAACAATTGTGGAAGGAAGCATCATGGGAATTACCTAGCCGGTACTAGTGGGTGTTATGGGTGTGGAAAGAATAATCACCAAGTAATGGATTGTCCTACTCTTACGGCTAGAGGAAGGAAGGCAAACAAGCTTCTCATAATGGCCCGTATCTTGATGTACCAAAGTGTTACTGTTTCTATGCTCTTCAAGCTAACAAGGAAAAAGGAGCTAATTTGGATGATAGCACTGGTAAGTAATAGTTCCTTATGGTCATGAATGTCTTGTTGAGGTTCCTATGTTGTTTTTCATGTTAGCCTTAGTTGGGTTTTCTCCTAAGTGAGGGATGGTATGTTGAATAGTATGTTGTTGAGAGTTTTGATATCCTTATCACTTTCTTCTATTCCTATTCAAGCTTGAGACCAAGAGTTCCTTGTAGCTTATTTCATGTTTTGTAGTTATGTGTGAATGTGTGTTTCCATGATCTACTTGTGTTATGCATGTTTCGATGAAGTTACGTTTAAAAGAGAAAATGAGTTTTCATTATTGTGTTCCTCATGTTGATATGCATCTATAATGAGTTTCCTAAATGCTACATGAGTTGACTTATTGAGCATGCCTAAATGTGTTTTTGAAAAGAATTACATGATGTGCCTTACGATGTTATGATAAGCATGATGTGAGTTGGACAAGTAATTTCGTCTAATGAAATGATAAATGCGATGTTCATGTGCATAATGAGTTTGTAGATATAGTTCCTACTTTCATGTAATGCATTGAGCTTATTTATGTGCAGTTGATGTTTCCTCTTATGATTGTGCATTTATATTAATGTGTCATGCATGATGGGCTGCTAGTCTTGAGGCGTTTTTCCTTTAAAATGTTTAAAATGTCTCATTCGAGGACGAAAGTTCCTAAGTGGGGGATAGTGTAACGACTCGGAAAATGGTAGGTTAAACTAGAGCCTTAGCGTGGGGGTTAACGTCGAGGGTTAAGGGCAAGGGCTAAAGGTTTTGAGTGTAGGCCATGGTGAGGGGCCATGGCTACCTAAAAACTAGGCCTAGGCACTGCCTACCATCACCACGAGGATCGTCAGGATCCGTGGTAGCCATCACGAGTCGTGGTGCCACCCGTGACGGCAAAGCAGTGTGCCAAAGTTTGGTGCCATGCCAAGGCACCCCTTCATGAGCCACTTCACGGTTTGTGGTCTTGACCATAAGCCATAGAAAGGCTTGTGGGGTTACTTTAGCTTTAGGAGGATTGTGTCTTGATGAGGAAGATACTGCCCCAAAGACCACGGGCACCACCACGAGCCGTGGTGCCCTAGACGGTCCGTCAAAGTGGTCGTCGATATCACTTGGTGGCAAGGCAAGCAAAGCAACTTGGCCAAGCTACTGCCTCTATGACCACGACCATCACCACAACTCGTGGTCTTGATCACGGATTGTGGGAGGTCTTGTGGACTTGAATTAGGCCTTTGAGGGCTTAGTAAGTTGGAGGAGTAAAGTGAATTGTGGGTGTGTTGGTGATTTGAGATTCATGTCCTTGAAGGCATAGTATGAAGAGTTAAAGTTGTATCATGATATCTTGTGTATGAATGTGAATCTAATGAAGTTGAGGTGATCATATCTTGAAAGTATTTGTGTTATTATTGAAAGGCTATTTCTCAATTTGACACTCACGAATGATGATAAAGAAATGTGAAGCGTTGTCTTCTATATATTTTATACCTTTAATTGGTAGGTTTAGGCTTCCTATTCTTGTATAATAAATGTATCTTGACTCATGCCCTAATGTCTTGAACTGGTAGACCTAATGTTGGTAGTCTTTCAAGAATGAATGAAGGAATGAATGATGAAGTATTCTAGGCTATGTCTTGAAACGGTAGACTTAATGTTAGTGGCAGTTCATGATGAATCTAGGAACTAATGTGATGTTAAACCTTGAAGAGGTAGACCTAATATTGGTGGCCCTTTCTTGTATTGATATGATGAACCTTAAAACGGTAGACCTAATGGTGGTGTCCCACTCTAGGAAAGTCAACAAGCTATAATTGTAATGTTCTTTGGGTCGGTAGGCCTAATGTTGGTGGCCCTCTCAAGTACGATAATGTAATGTAAATGAAACTACTATATGGAAATGTAGGCTAAGCACCGAAAGGATAAGGTAAGATGGAAGTTCTCCGTATGTTACACCAGATTTCAATGAGCGTCTTTCTTATCTCTTAACTATGTGCCCACATAAGTCTAGCTAGTGGATCCACCTATTCTAATGTTACCAGTCTTACGTTAGGGAAGTAGACCACCTTTTACAGTGTGGGCTTATATGACACCGGATTCCATGTCAAGCTTACATGGTCTATGTCGGTTAAACACTTATTCCCATCATATGAGATATGCATTATGATTTCTTGAGAAGTTCTATGAACTGTAAGTTGTAGAATGGGATACCATCCATGTATTGCACAAGTACGCTTTGAGATGGTCATAGTGAGTTCTCTAAGTCTTAATGGCTATTGTATGAATGTGTCCTAAATGAAGTTATTGAAGAACGTTGACTCTTAAATGCTTAATGTGAAGATACATGCTATAATTGGGTCATATTATGAGTTATTTTTCCTTGTCATGCCTTATGAAATGTTATGTCTCTTATGTATGGATATTGTGTTAAGGTGAAAAGGAATGAATGGTAAGTTTACTTTTGGTGACCTTAAATTGGTACTTTAGTGTTGATGGTGGTATGGGGCGCTATCCATACATTGCACAAGGTATAGCATAAGGGTTACTTGAGGTGAAGGACTAATGTGAATGTAATGGTTTACATGTTGGTTATGTTTCCAATGTGATGTTATGACTTGTATGATGATTATACTTGTATTTGATGTCTGTTATACTTATGTACATGGTAATTCTAAAAGTGTCATAATGCATGGTTTCCAACAAAATGTCCATTTTGAATCATGTTTTTACATGGTCATCATACTTAGTACATTTTTGTGTGCTAAGCCATATTTCTTTATGCTTTACTACAAGTGTAGGTTCTAGCAACTGAATGCTTCTCTCTAGTTCAAGTGTTTGGATCAAGATCTTTCCAAGATCAAGTGGTATGTCCTCATAGATTGAGGACAAGTACTTTTAGATATTTCCTTCTTTCATGTAATAGACATTTCTAGTCTTTTCGATTGTAAAGGGCTTTGACCCTACTTTAGTTTTCAAGACATTGTTTAGATGGCCAATTGAGAATTTAGACTTCCGTTGTGTTTCAAATGTTTTTAGATGAAGTTTTTGGATTGTTTGGATTTGAATAAGTTTTTTATTCTGCACTATTTCTATATCGAATGCAACGAAATGCTATGAGGCTTGCATGAGACCCCTTCGGGGTCAAGTACACTATGGCGCATCTAGGGGCTAGCCTTGGGTCGTGACACTAACTTGATCAATTACTAAACATGACATTGATTTAGGAAGATCACTTTTGGACCTTCAATTTCACCTCTAATTGCATAAACCCACAAATATCACATTCATAAATTTAGACTAGGGTTTACCATTGAAATAGCATGAATTCATTATAATATCACTAAAAAAAGCTAAATCAATCATAATTGGGTATTATCCACTAGATTGGAATCATACCCAAGCCCTACACACAATGCAAGCACAACCCTAGGTAAATTGGGTTTTTAACTTCCCAATTAGGGGAAAACGAAGGGGGATCTATTTGGGAAGAACCCATAGATGAATAAGCTAAACATAATACCTCTTTTCAAATCCCTATACAAGCTTGAATAAATGGGGGAAATTCGACCTAGGTTGCTGCCCTCTTCTCTTCTCTTCTTCTTCACTTCTAGAGAGAGGATATTTGGAGAGATTTTGGGGTCTTAGATGAGTTAGTTAAATGAACTAGTTTAGGGGTCTATTAATTATTTATAGGTGGCTAAATAAATAAATAACCGACCTCCCCTAACCCCTACTTAATTACTAACTTAACCCCCATACACTTAACTAAAAGCTAAAAGTGAAAAATCTGCATGGCCTACGACCTTAGCACCCACGGACCGTGGGTGGACCTACTGGGCGTGGACCACCTCCGTAGGTGAGGTCTTTAGCTCAACAATTGTAGGCCATTTCAGGCCTTGACCCATCACCTCAACCTATGGGCCATGGATCCATCTACGACTAGTAGATGACATCCGTAGGTCACTAAAAAATTCAGCTTTGGAGACTATTTTTGGTGTCCCCCTTAAGGACCTCTTGGGTGGTCCTTGGGGGGGTCGTACCTTGATGTATAACCCCTAAAACCTCACTTCTATGTATGGGAATCCTTTATTTTTGATTTTAATCCTCATACCACACTCCAAAACTTCTACGAAAAGCTCAAGAATTGACTAGTTGAACTTACTAGTTTCCTGAGTGTTACAGTATCTCCCCCTTTAGATAACTCGTCCTCGAATGACGATTCTAAACACTTGTTAAAGTCATAACTCTAAGGTAACAACCCATCATTCATGTACTACATCTAATGCATACAACCAAGGAAGAAAACTTCAATTCCAAGCTAAAAACATTCAATGCAACAAAAAGGAGTGGGAACTACTTCTACCAACCCAAAATGTATGAAACTCTATATCTACTCATTTTGAAGAAGGAACTAACATCTCCTAGCTAAAACATTCTCAACAAACACTCAAGGAGCCTAAATGCAAATTACTTTACAAAAACCATTCATTCAAGGTGGAATCATACAACTCGAAAACTAAGGCGTGCTCATATTCAACTCATGAAGTCTATATGCACATCTTACTCACATGCATTACAACATGAGGAAAACAATGCATATAAGTCATTTCTAACGAGGCCTAAAAATTTTCATGAATATGCATCACATAAGAAGATCATGGAAACATATAGTTCACACATGTCTTCACATAAAAGCAAATCAAGAGGAACTTATCATCTAAAGCTGGAATAGTAGTAGAAGGAAAGGGTGAGGACATTGGGACATCTCTTTGGCCTTTGGCCTCCCAAGCAGCACTCTTAACCAAATTCCTTACTAAAGAACACTCCACACTACTTCATGGAACAACTTCTTTGTTCTTCTATTTTTGAACTTGCGGGTAAAGTACCTCTACCGGTAATTCTAAATTAGTGAGGTTCTAACTAAGCAACTATAGCTCACAAGCAACCTTGCTTATACTACTCAGGATCTCACATGAGCCTAACAAATCAGGACTAAACTTCTCAAACTCACTACATCTCTTAAGGTGAGAATTTCTAGCAACCCTAATTTATGAACATTAAGGATACTCAACCACCTTTCTATATAAGCACATTATCTCCCCCTTGGGAGCAAACCTGTACAAACTCTTTTAAGCACATCTTTCAATTCTATGGCCGAAGAAAGTCATCACTTAAGCTTTTACATCCATCACAGAAGATGATTCTAAACCATGGTTAATTACACTTCTACCCTTCTTAGAGGAGTCTATTAACTCAACCCATATAGGCATTACTTAAACACCCTATTCAAAAAATCTATCAACATACCTCAAAACTCATCATTACTAAGTCGGGTTCTACCAACAACTAAACATAACTTCACAATCACCTTGCTAGGTAGGCACACTATATCCCCCTTAGGAGTAAGCCTACTTAACTTCTTCTAAACATATTTGATAACAGAAAGGCAACAATGAATCATCATTCATACTAAAGACAGCATCACAATCTATCATCTCAAATCTCTCAAGTCACATAGCCATAATTGGCATCACAACCAACATTTCTCCCTCGCTCATTGTAGCATAACCCCTTCAAGTACTCATACCCTAATGACCATTGGATATGGAATATGAGAGAGACCCTAAATAATTAAACTCTATGGCAGGACTTGGAGAATGAATATGTGAAGTCTCCTAAGCATCCATTAGCCTTCCATTCATAAATTTGGCATGCTTTACATTTATGAACAAGATTCTACTAGACGTGGATTGAGACAATCCTATAACCATTCTAAACATTGTGCTCTTATAACCAAGTTTGTCAGAACCCAGGGGTACCCCCTAGACAAACATGGCGTACTTGATCCCAAAGGGGTCTCATACAAGCCCTTAGCATCATAACATAGGTAATAGAAATAAAATATGGGACAATTTAAAACTTTTACAATCAAAGTCATTTTTCATCAAAGCAAGCGGAAGTCTTTCTGTACTTTGTATCAAACCATCTAACATAACTCTTGAATAAAACTCTTGGGACGCAACCCATACAAAGTCTAAAACATAAAGAAATGACATGGAGGGAACATAATGGATTTGTGCTCGAAGCTATGAGGACTCACCAATTCTTCAACTCTTCTTGCACCTTAGAAACCTAGCCTTCAAGCAACTCAATCATTGAAATGCTACATTTGATTAGAATGTAGATAATATGACTTAGTAAAAAATTTACCAAGTATGAAAGTTAGCACAACATCCTAAGAGCATATCAAAATGGTTAGTCAAAATAAGACATAAGCATAAGAGATAATAACATAGGCATAACATAATCATTACAATCATAGAATTGTCTCCAACATAAGCATCATATAAACATAAGTCAACATAATGCATAGTTAATGAGCATAGGAGATAAGTCATAACCATATAAGCATAGTTGACTCTTAGTCATCTATACCATAATAGGACCATTCAAGTAACCTCAAAAGCATACATGTGCAAAGTAAGAATAGAATCCCATAATACCACCCAAGCAAAGTATCCCTTTTTGGTCATCTTAATCATAGTCTATATGCATGGTCAAGTCTCTAAGCTTCTACACCATAAGGTCACCATCCTTCTAGGTAACCTCTAAGCATACTTGTGCAATGCATGAAAGGCATCCCATACTACCCTTCATACTAAGCATATCCTTGAAGTCATCCTAGTCATATTCACCCTCTTTTGGTTTTACTATTGGCTATCTTTATGTAGACAAGGGAACTATAACCTTTACTCAATTATATCTTGGAAGACAACTATAGCAACAACCCAAGCTAAGTCATATTACATAAGAGAACCCTCACAACTAACCTCAAGTCATACTTGTGCCATATATGGATAGCATCCCATACTACTAACCACACTAAGTAATCCTTTAAACAATCACGAATGTTCTCTAGTTGGGGACTAGTGTCATGGACTTAGAGTCTCACTAAAGCTCCGTGCAACACTTGATAACTTAATCAAGAATCTTTCAAGATCTTGTAAGCTCAAGTAAGCCCTTTGAAACTAAGATCTCTAAGAGAATGAAAGGAATGACTTAGAAAGATTTGTAAGGTTTGGAAGAAGGCTTTGTATTAACTTAGAAGATTGGTTTTCACTGCAGTGATGCCTTACAAATGAATGTCCCATCTATTTATACTTCAACCTAGGGGCTAAGGTGCAAATAATAGTTACTTGATAAGTCCCTCTAATAATTACACTTTGGTCCCTCTCTAGAACTCTCTACATGTTCTAGGATCTTCCAAAGCTTTCCAAGAAAGATTCTAAGTTCTTTTAGAGTCTTCTTGGAAATTCTCTAGGGAATTCTAGAGTTCTCTATAAACCTCTCCACAACTCTAGATTCTTCTGCCCCTATCCAAATGCAAAATTTAAATGTGAAGTGGCGGGACATGACACTCTCCCCCACCAATTGATGCGACGACCGCGTCGCATCATCGCTACATCGCCAATCGGGTCTTATCTTCTCGTACGCGTGGCCAGTAGTCCATTGACTCGATCAACGCCCCGTAAAATGCCTTCAATTTCTTCCTAATCTCTTTTAGCTTGGTCTTATGGTCTACCTCCTTCCTAGGAGGTACACACCTTGGCGGCTTCTTTAGCATCACGATATTGTTCCTTCTTCGTGCATGGTGGCAAGGACCCTTTAGCACTATTGTCTTCTTTCGAACCTGCAATAGTGGCTATAAGAGTCGACTCCTTTTTTTTAGGGCCTCTTATGAGTTGCATGGTTGTTGGACGAACTTGTTATTCTGTCTTCAGTACTTTAATCAGGGGCACCATACATAATCCTTCTTGCTTCATGACTGGAAGTCGTTGGAGGTAAGGGTCGATCACCGCATGAGATTCTTCGAAGAACTGCTGCCCTCGAATGATATCAAAGAGGTCTAAAGGAGCGATAGTGAAATTGGTCTTACCTTGCCACTAGCCCAGCGTGATGCTTACTCCATCCGCGACTCCACACACGGGAGTCGGTGGTGCATTGACCGTCATGAGTTGGTCATTATTTGGATTGTAACTCTACCCCAACCTTGTGGTTGTCGCCTTGGTCATGATATTAGCCTCTGCACCCGTTTCGACCATAGCACGAATAGGTCTCCCATTAATCGTGAGGTCAACATACTGTGGACCGTATCCTCTTGGCTTTCCTGGCTGCTTCTTGATGGCTCCACATAATCCTATCAAGCCCAACTGCATCGTCTCTATGCCTTGTCCTTGCCCCTGTGCATCGTTCTCCTTCTGCTCTCATAGGATAGCGCAAGTCATTTCAGGCCTTGACCCACGACCCCAACATATGGGGTATGGGTCCATCTACTGCCAGTAGATGGCATCTATAGGTCACTAAAAATTGCAGCTTTGGGGACCTTTTTTGGGGTCCCCCTCAATGACCACTTGAGTGGTCCTTGTGGGGTTGTACCTTGACATGTAGCCCCCAAAACCTCCCTTCTAAGTACAGGAATCAATTCTTGCGATTTTAACCTTCATACCACACTCCAAAACTATTACGAAAATCTCTAGAACTCAATAGTTCAACTTACTAGTTTCATGAAGACATTGATTAAATTTTACTTCTAACACACAAGAGATCTGGAACCATATTAAACCATAGCACTACCCTTGGTAGATTCTTCTAACTGAACGACATTACCACAAATTCTTAATTAACATACCGGGTTCTAAAATCCATCTTCGGGGCATCATCAACTTTCACCCACATTTTGTGCTAAGTTGACCTAAGGTCAATCTTAGAAAGGTAACTAACTCTTTGATGTTAGTCAACACTTGAACCTATCTCCCTCACCTTAACTAGGTGCTACATGCAAGTCTCATAGTAATCTTTAAGATAACACATCACCCAAACTTATGGCATAGATTTCTCCCCATCCACTCTCGGGTAGGCTCAGTGGGGAACTAACAATTTGCCTACACGGGTTCTACAATCACATAGGATCAGAGTGCAACCAAACCATCATAGATATGACATCAAAATATCGTAAAGAACAAACATCAATCAAGAATCTTTCAACATACCAGGATCCACGTCAGGAGCACATTTTTTTTCACATATATCTTAGAGTGCATAGAACATATTCTGCTTTGGGGCATTCACACCTGAACAAATTAGACTGGATGAAGGGTACGTTTGAGACCTACGACAACTATCTCCTTCATTTGTAGCAACTGTAGTATAATGTCTAATCTTATGGCCTAGCATGCCACAACCATAACAAACATTGGAACCCGCTAGGCATTCACCCGTATGTCTTCTATCACACTTTTTACACCCTGGTAATAGAAACCCACTACCATCTCCTTGAGGCATAGGATTAGACACTCTTTCATGGTTGAGCTTAGGAGTATTTGAGGGCCCTTTCCCAAGGAACTTTTATCTAAACCTAGGGCGATCATGTCCATCAGACCTTGCATGAGAGGGATTAACATCCTCAATTCTAGACCTCTTTTTCTCCCTGGCTTCCTCTTTAAATTTCTGCTCCTCTATTTGTTTTTCATGGACCACAAGATGATAAATATTCATGTCAGAAACAAAAATAATCTTACAACATTCCTGCCCTACTAAATTGCACGCACCCGTCGTAAACTTACTCATTCCCGTCAAAGGGTCAGCCACTAGAGAGGGGGCATATTTTGACAATTGAGCGAACTTTAGAGTAGATTCCTTCACACTCATACTTCCTTGACGAAGGTTGAGAAACTCATTCACTTTTGCTTCCCTCTTCTCACAGGGAAAGAACCTATCAAGAAAAATAGATTTAAACACTTCCCACTCTACGGGACAAGCTCCTACTGGCCTTGCTTCTTTACATTGATTGTACCACACCTAAGGAACCCCGTTAAGTTGGTAAGTGGCCAATGGTGCCTTCTATACCAAATTCTGCCCCATAATAACAAGTACCTTAGAGACCTCATTCATAAACTCTTGAGGATCTAGCTCAACCTTTTACCCATAAAATTTTGGAGGGTTCATCCTAGTAAAGTCCCTCACTCTTGAAGTCGTTGTACCTATATTTCGGTTCATGGGTTCACAACTTCCTTATTGGTTGGGGCCATCACGGCTTGAGCCAACACTTCGCATTAGTCACATTTTCATCTAAAGGGTCAATCAGAGCTTGTGGAGGAGCTTCTTGATCCACATTGTCTTCCTCATTCCTTCTAGCATTAGCCCTTGTAGTAGTCATGTCCTAAGGGCCATCGGGTAAGGATTAGGAGAAAGACCTTATAGAGTAAACTCTATCACACGACTTAAAGTAATTAAGAAGTGAAGGTTTCTAAGCATCTAATAGTTTCTCATTCATAAATATGGCGCGCTTGACACTTATAAACACGACTCTACTAGACCTGATTTTGAGACATCATAGAAGCAATGTAAAACATGTGCTCTGATTACCAAGTTTGTCACGACCCAAAGGTACCCCCTAGATGTAACAAGGCGTATAACACCCCGAGAGGCCTCATACAATCCAATTAGCATATCATAACATAAAGCAATAAAAATGATGTGGAAATTTAAAGCATTTTGCATACAACCAAATTCTTTAATAAAATGAGCAAAAGTTTATTACACTTTCTTTGAAACTGTTGAAAACATGAACATCTTTGGAACGCATCCCATATAATAGTCTGAACGTAAAATGAAAGACATATGAACATGTTGACTATATCCTCGGATACTATGAGGACTCACCAAAACTTCAAATAGCTGCTTCCTAAGACCCTAGCCAAGGGGATGGAAGTCAATATTGATGGACCCTATATTTGATAAGAATGTAGGCAAAAGTATGTGTTTGTACAAAATGTACTATATAGGATAGCTAGCATAGATCATCAACATAGGCATAACATAAGCATTAGTCGACATAAGACACAATCCATAAGCATGAGAGATAACAACATAAGTTATAAGCATAGTTAATACATTTAAATCATCATGACATAAAAAGAATACTTCATAAGTAACCTCAAAGCATACTTCAACCAAACATGGGTAATCCTTTACCTAATACCTCACTCATCAAAGTAGACTAGCTTGGGTCATCTCAACATGTTCATCATCTTTTGTTATCATTCTAAGGTTATTTGTCATAGAAAAGGGGAATCACCACTAGTCATTGATTTGAGCAACGCAATCAAAGACACGCCATCTAATTATAAGCCTCAACAGTCGTTTGTTAATATATAACCAACGTCATGATTTGGGGCCGAATCCCACAAGGAGTGGAACATTTTTTAGAGTCATTTGGGAAGTATCGACATGTTCAAATTAGTCGTATGAATAAAAGTTATTGAATAAAGACATCATTCAAATCAGTGGGTGACAGGATTGTTAAATTGGGGGGGGGGTTGGTTTTGATTATCAACTACAAACAGTGGCAATCAATACAAAATAACAATAAAGAGATGGGTTCTTGGGATGTGACTCGATTATAGGCTAATATAGACAAATGGGTAGATGTGACTATTACAAAATAGCTAGATATTAGTGAGTAAGCTAGGCTATAGAGGATATAAACTCTCTCAAAATTTTACTCCGAATCAAGTTGATTTCTCTTTAACATCAACAACCAAGAAAAATAAGAATGCCCCATACCTTAGTCCATTCACTCTATCGAGCTGAATGAGTGGAATTGGGTTTAGGATTCACTCTGTCGAGGTAAACCTTTGTCAACCCAATACGTACAGACCATCAATCAATAACCTTATTTTGAAAACTTCTCTCTCTAGCAAGCCAAAAACACAAGGGTAGAACTATATTTTCAACTACAATTCTCAAATTAAACCACTATTAATTATTAAACTCTCTTCTAAATGGCATTTAAACTAATAATTAACGATACCCATAAACTAAATCACCCCATAATCACACCCCAAGAATTGGGGTTTTAGCTAGACATCATAAAAAGGTAAAAAAACCATTACCAAATTGATTATCCATCAATTGGGTAAAAGTAGATTCGTCCTTACAATACTCCAATTTGAAGAACCTCAAAGGCACACTTCCAATTTCTCTAAAGTAATAAACTTTAATTCTCCAAAGCTTAGCAAAAACTAGGGAAAACTTTTCTCAGTTCTAAAAATATTATCTATCATTCAAAATTATGAAAATTCGATCCTAAACAAAATATTCAAAAATGTATTTATAGTTGCCAAAAATGAGTTGTGAAGAGTCACTAGGTGAACTAAGTCAGGTTCACCGATCCACTCGATGAGCCGCTATTTGGTCACATCCATCGCCCTTCTGCCTTGACATTCAGTATTCTCAAGGTCTGTAACTTTGGGCGATCTAACACTGCTTCGCAAAACAACTCAGCGATCCACCGACTGCTCATTTCTCTCGCCAACTTAGTTCTTTCCTACAAGGCTTGGCAACTAGAACTTTAGGCGGTCAAGTAGCCATTAGCTACTAGCCAAGTAGTCTTGGTGATCACCAAGCTTGCATTTCTTCATTCTTTTAGCTCGCTTTGTTCCTTTTTGCAAATGAGTATCCTTGCTTTGTTCTTCAATCTATTTACCTGAAAATCAAGAATTTTACATTAGTTATTGGCACAAAATAAGCATTTGAAAACACTAAATCTATATAAATAAAGCCCTAAATGAGTCCAAATATCGGATTCATCAACACCCTTAACTTATACTTTGGCTTGTCCTCAAGTAAAATTCAAGTTCAACAGGTCAAAAAAGATTTCTCAAAAGATTTTACACAAGATTCAATCATGAACGCACACAACAAGACTCAACTCACTCATGATTGTGCCGTCATATATTTAAGTTGTGACTCACCATCATCAAAGATTATCAAGTTCGCAATACTTACTTCAAATGCAAGTTCAAGCTCAACAAGGGTACTCAAATGCCCTCATAATAAGAATGATTGCATATTTGCACACTAGTTTTCAACAAGTTATAGTTCCAGAATCACATACAACTCTCACACTCACAAAGATAAACACATGCATGACTTTACCTATAGGTTTGCCCTTATTTTCCAATCAATTTTCACTTCAGCTCATTCATGATCAAGAAAGTCTTTCCATGGCTTGTAACGGGGCTGACTGTAAAGGTATTTCATTTAGACCAAGTTGTTGCTATCCTAATCTAATGTGGTATCAACATCACTTTCTTTGCTTTCTTCAATATTTTCACTTGTGCTCAAAATTTCACCCCATCATTCACTTCCAATAAAGTACCGGACACCCCATATTCTTTTGCAACATTCACAACATTTTTTCATTCTCCTTCTTTTTCTACTCTTTTTTTTTTGTGAAGGATTCCATCATTATCAAAACCATGGATCAAGGGGGACTTCTTCACTCTTCTTGATTTAGCTTCTCTTTTCACCACACCCCCAACTTAAGCTTTTGGCCTAAGTTGGCTACTCACACCAACCACACTTCATGAGGATTATGGGTGAATGGATAAAGTAGGGTTACAAATTTCATCAAGTTTCTTCCAAGAAAAGGATAAGGTTTAAAAAGGTTTTCAAGCAATGTCCACACACTCACAAGGTTGGCCATAAAAGAGGTATATTGTCAAAGTGTTTCACTCTTCAAAATTGTTGCCTAGCATCATTTCAAGAGCTTGCATCACTTAGTCAACCGGACCAACGAGGCAAATTCTAGGTGTCATCACACAAGGTTCACGGTAAGCTCATTGCACAAGGCATTGGCATTAATATCAAACAAGACTTCACACTTTCGATAGTGTGCAATGTTCATCACAAGAGACTCCTTCGATAACCAGCTAGTCACAATGTGATGCAAAAAGTTCACATTTTGTCTATGAAACAACATTTGGCCTCATCATAGCTGCACATTTATTTTTGTTCGATTAAGAGCACTATTTAAGACATCAGTATTAATCATAACCAATACTCAAATTTGCACAAGAACAACCATAATCATACACAAGAGGTGGCAAATTTTTTTCAGAAAGGTTCAAAACCATTAGCATTTATAATAACAAGCCACAAGCTCAAATATCCACAAAACAGTGTCAAAAAAATTTTACAGCACAGAAACCCAATATATATACAAAATGATAATCAAAAGAAGTAGGTATGAAAATACATCACCCTACTACAAATAAAAAGCAGTTGTCCATAAATGCAACAAAATACTAAAAGGTCAATAAAAATGACGTAGAGAGAGGTAAAGAAAGGTCATGTCTGCACAGTCACTTTATATATCGGGGCATATGTGCCCAGTGTAACCTCAAAAATGGCCCACTAGACTTAGTCATTGTGGTGTCTTTCAAGGAACTCTAGCGGATAGTCTCAAACATTGCATCCTCTAAGTCGGCTAGATCATCATATACAGTGACATCTTGCTCCCCAAGCTGCTCCTCATGGGTCTCCGCCTCTGATGCATCAACTTTCACATCCTCCATAGGTACATCCCTGGTGGTAGCCGGAGGTATCTCAGAACTGCCCGAAACACCCTTAGTCTCACCTGCCTCAAATAAAAAAGTGAAGCCCTTAGACTTTAGATAGTCCACATCCTTTCTCAAGTCTAAAACCTTGGCTTTTAAAGTCGTCACCTCTGAAGTATCCCCATGTCGACAATCACAAGTCTCTATTCTCACCGTGAGAGTGTCAATAGATGCTCGGAGGGGTGTTAGTGCAGCTAGGATGACACTCTCAATCATCCATAGTAGCGCAGCCTCCAATCGGGTAGCTGTCACATCTGTAGAATGGGCTAAATGCACCATCTTTAGGATCATGATGTAAGTAATCTTGGTGGTTTAGGAAGTAGTAGAACCACCAAGAGCCTGAGAGGAAGTGGAAGCAGGTGTACCAAAAGGCTTAGAGCCTAGAGTCAGCAAAGAAACCTCTATAGGTATTGTCTCGACATCAATCTCTAGTATCAATCACAGGAACTCTCCTCTTATCTACCTTCTCCCGAGTGTACTCGGCCTTTATGCACCGAATGTCGGTAGAAGATATAGGAGTGACCTCGATCTCCCTATTCTCATCATGAGGAACACCAGCACCCAGGCACAAGTTTATAACCAAGATTGGAAATGAAAGCCATGTCTAGCTCTTCTTGGACCTCATGGACATCTATTGCTATATGATAAGTCCCAAGTCAATGTTTCTCCAGGCTATGATTGACCCTAGGCAGGCCGCCTTTGGATGGCAGAGGAGGGACTTTTTCTGTGACAACATAATGGAGCAGTTGATTAATCCAAACCAGTATCGTACAACTACATTCAACTCCTTCCTCTAAATCAGAGCTCCTGCCTCAATCCACCTCGTGGTATTGTCAGAGATGAGGGGGAAAGCCAGCCCTTGAGATCATCTAAGGATCTAGTTAAAGCCAAATTTGGGTAGTCAAAAACATACCCTCTATCCAATACATCGTAGATATGATCATTAGTGCATCTCACTACTGTCCCCCCATACAATGATGGACTCTACCATCCTGAGAGTGTTAGCCTTCTTCTTGCCCTTTTGTACCAAGTGACCATATCCTACGTATAACTCCCAAACCCATGCAGGAATATAGGGGCCTCAGGGTATGCAGAACTGCTCAAACTGGTGAAACTAGAGAGTGTCCCTCACAGTGGAATATCTACCCACTAAGCCCTTTGTGGATAGAATCTTCTTCTCAAGAATAGTCCTCAACCCGTCGGCCTTTAATCTGTTGAGTAGTAGAGGAGGAGGACCCGTCAAACTTGGTGAAATGCATTGTTTTCAATCAAAATGTCCTTTTTAGCATATTACAATGATTTCTTTCATAGCTATCATACTTCGTACATTTTTGTACTAACCCATATTTTCTACATTTTATATAATTGTAGGTTCCGGTCATTGATGTGTGCTTCTTTTATTCTTCAAAGATTGGATTAACTATTCTCCTAGTTATTAGTGAGTCCTTATGGTTCAAGGACGGATGATGATCTTCTAGTTTATTTTCTTGTACTTCCATTTGAGAACTAATTTTTTAAGGGTCATGACCCTGTTTTGAGACTCTTATTGTAATAGATGGAATTATGAGACAAGTCTAGACTTTCTCTTTACTTTTCTGAAAAATTTCTTAAGACTCCTAAAATGTGCTTTTACTCTCCATTATTCTTTAATCCTATGTTATAAATGCTAAGGGCTCGTATGAGACCCCTTCAGGATTAAGTAGCCATGTTATATCTAGGGTGTACCCTTGGGTGGTGACACACTTTGTAATCAGAGCAAAATGTTTAGAATGATTCTAGGATGAAGTTTCACAAGCCACGTCTAGTAGAGTCTTGTATATGGGTGTGAAGCGCACCACATTCTTGAATAAGAGGCTATAAGATGTTTTAGGAAAATTCACTTCTTTCATTACTCGTTAGTCCTGCCTTAGATTTATAACTCTATAAAGTCTTTTCCCTAATCCTTCTCTTTTGTCATCAAGAAATGAATACAAGAAGGGAGAATTCTAGAAGAAGGGGAGAGGAGAATGAGGATGATAGAGTTCCTCCCTAAGATCCTCAAGTTCCTTAAGATCCTACTAATACGGGGACTATGACAAACATGGAGATAAGGTCAGATCTCCAAATACTGACTCAAGCCATGACGACCCAAGCTACTAGGGGAGTTGTTGCTCTAGTTTATCCAATGAGAAGTACCTTGGCTTCAAGATTGAGGGACTTTACAAGAATAAACCCTCCAGTGTTTCTTGATTCTAAGGTGGGAGAGGATCCTCAAGAATTTTTGGAAGAGGTTTACAAGATAATTGATGCCATGGGGGTAACTTTGGTAGAAAAAATGGAGCTAGACACTTACCAATTGAAGAGTATGGCCCAAGAATGGTATACTCAATAAAAGAAGAATAGGCTGGTAGGAGCAGGTCGCATAGATTGGGTGGTATTCAAGAAAGCATTCCTAGATAGGCTCTTTCCCTGGGAAATGAGGGAAGTTAAGGTTGAAAATTTTCTCAATCTTCATCAAGGAGGTATGAGTATTCAAGAATATTTTCTAAAGTTTATCAAATTTTATAAGTATGCTCCATCCATGGTTGCGGATCCAAGGGATGAGATGAGTAGGTATGTGAAGGGTGCATCCAAGGTGGTAAGAAAAGAATGTCCTACAATAATGCTCCTTCATGATATAGATATTTCGCTTTTATGGTGTATGCCTAACAAATGGAAGATAAGAAACTCCAAGGAAACAATACGGACGTAAAAAGGGCTAGAATCGATGAAGATAACTTCTCTAATGCTAATTTCAATGGGCAAGGTCGGCAAAGGTTCAAACATAGGTTCTCCAACCAAGGCTCCTCTAGTGCTCCTCCAAGAGCCAACAATGATAGCGGTTCCAACTCTAGACCTCAAGGAGGAAATAGTGGTCGCTCGTGTTTCTAGGCCTAATTTTGCAAAATATTGTAGAAACATGAAGGCAAATGCTTAGTTAGTTTGGATGGGCGCTATGGGTATGGAAAGAGTGGCCACAAGATGAGAGATTGTCTCATGTTGAAGGTTAAGGGGAGAGAAGATAATCAACCTCCGCCACACGATTCCAACTCCAATGCCCAAAAGCAAAACCGCTTTTATGCTATCCAATGTCGAGGTGACCATGAGAGCTCTCCGGATTTGGTGACCAGTATGTTACAAGTCTTTTCTATTGATGTATATGCTTTGCTAGACCACGGTGCCACTTTGTCCTTTGTTACAACTCGTGTGGCTATGAAGTTTGAAATACTCTCCGAAGTTTTAATAGAACCTTTTTCGATTTCCACCCCTGTTAGTGATTCGGTAGTAGCAAAAATAGTTTGTACAAGTTGTCCTATTTCTTTGTCTCTCAAAGTAACCTCGGTAGCTTTGGTAAAGTTGGACATGCTAGATTTTGATGTGATTTTGGGTATGGATTGGTTTCATGCATGCTATGCCTCTATAGATTGTAGGACTTGGGTGTTTAGATTTCAATTTCAAAATGAGTCTATTTTAGAGTTGAAATGGGGAAATTCTATCCATAGAGGTCATTTGTTTCTTGTCTCAAAGCTAGGAAAATAATCTCCAAGGGTGCATGTACCATCTTGTAAGAGTAATGGATGTTGAGTTTGAAACCCCTTCTCTAGAGTCAGTCCCCGTGGTGAATGAATTTCTAAAAGTCATTCCATATGACTTGCCCGACATTCCTACCAAATAGGAAATAGATTTTGTCATTGATCTTTTGCCGGATGCGTAACATATCTCTATTCCTCCATATAGAATGGCTCTGGCCGAGTTGAAAGACCAACTAAGGGATTTGCTAGACAAGGGCTTTATCCGATTGAGTATCTCCAGTGTTGATCGTTAGAAAGAAGGATGGGTCTCTTAAGATGTGCATCGACTACCACCAATTGAATAAGGTAACCTCTAAGAATAAATATCCCCTTCCAAGAATCGATGACTTGTTTTATGAACTCCAAGGGGATAATTACTTCTCCAAAATTGACCTTCGTTTGGGATACCACCAACTTAGGGTGCGAGGGAATGATATATCCAAGATGGATTTCCAAACTAGGTATGGGCATTATGAATTCCTTGTGATATCATTTGGCCTAACTAATGCACCGGTGACATTCATGGACCTAATGAATATAGTGTTTAGACACTACCTTGATATATTTGTGATTGTATTTATAGATGATATTTTAACCTATTCAAGGAGTTAGAGTGATCATATGTACCATTTGAGGATTGTATTGCAGGTCCTTAAATACCACTATTTATATGCAAAAGTTTGGTAAATATGAGTTTTGGTTGAGGTATGTAACCTTCCTTGGTCATATTGTGTCGAGCAAGGGTATTGAGGTAGATCCTAAGAAGACGAATACGGTCAAGAGTTGGCCTTGACCTCTAACTCCTTCCGATAGTAGAAGTTTCTTGGGTTTTACTGGTTACTATAGGAGGTTTGTTGAGGGTTTTTCCTCCATTTCTTATCCATTGATGACTTTGACTCAAAATAAAGCTAAGTTTGATTGGACGGAGACTTGTGAGAAATGCTTCTAAGAGTTGAAAGATAGGCTTACTTCCGCTCCGATGTTGACCTTATAGGAAGGTACCTATGGTTTTGATATTTATTGTGAGGCCTCTAGAGTGGGATTGTGGTGTGTGCTTATGCAACATGGTAAGGCAATTGTCTATGCTTCAAGGTAACTTAAGGTTCCTGAGAAGAATTACCTGACCCACAATCTTGAATTAGCGGCAGTTGTGTTTGCTTTGAAAATATGGAGACATTACTTATATGGGGTTCATGTAGATGTTTTTACCGATCACAAGAGTCTTCAATATGTGTTTACCCAAAAAGATTTGAACCTTTGACAAAGAAGGTGGTTAGAACTTTTGAAGGATTATAACATGAGTGTCCTTTACCACCCCGGCAAAGCTAATGTTGTAGAGAATGCACTTAGTAGATTGTCCTTGGGTAGTGTGGCTCACATAGAGGATGAAAAGAAAGAGTTTTTCTGTGATGTGCATAGGTTGGCTTGGCTAGTTGTTCAACTAGTGGATTCAACTAAGGGTTGTGTCATGGTTCAAGTAGCTCCTAATCTTCCTTTGTAGTGGAAGTGAAGTCTAAACAAGACCTTGATCTTATATTATTGGAGTTGAAAGAGTATGTACTCAAGAAATTCGTTGAGGCTTTCTCCCAAGGGGGAGATAGGTATCTTAGGTACCAAGGTTGATTATGTGTTTTGGATGTTGATGGATTGAGGGAGAAAATTTTAGAAGAGGCTCATGGTTCTAGGTATTATATTCATCCAGGAGCCACCAAGATGTACCATGACCTACGGGAAGTCTATTGGTGGAATGGTATGAAAAAGGATATCGCGGGATTTGTAGACAAATGTCCTAATTGTCAACAAGTCAAGGTTGAACACCTAAGGCCAGAAGGCTCATTGCAATATATATAATTCCAACTTGGAAGTGAGAGGACATCAATATGGATTTTATTGTGGGTTTGCCTCATACATGAAGGCAACATGATTCTATTTGGGTCATTATCGATAGAATGACAAAATCCGCCCACTTTATTCCTATCGAGGTTTCCCAATTAGCAAAAGGCTATGCAAGTTGTATAAAATGAGAGAGTGAAGTTTCATGGAGTTCCTCAATCTATCATTTGAGATCGGGGTACTTAATTTACATTTCACTTTTGGAAGTCCTTTCATAAAGGGGTTGGCACTAAGGTGAAGCTTAGCACCACTTTCTACCCTTAGACGGATGGTCAAGCGGAACGTACCATTCAAACCTTAGAGGACATGTTGAGGGCATGTGTTATAAATTTTAAAGGTAATTGGAATGACCAATTGCCCTTGGTAGAATTTGCCTACAATAATGGTCACCACTCAAGTATCGATATGGATCCTTTCGAAGCCTTCTATGGTAGGAGATATAGGTCCTTAGTTTGTTGGTTTGAAGTAGGTGAGGCTGGTCTTATTGGTCCCAAATCGGTTTATAAGGCTATTAAGAAGGTTCGGTTCACTAGAGAGATGTTGAGACGGCTCAAAGTAGGCAAAAGTCTTATGCCGATGTGAGGAGAAGGGACCTAGAATTTTAAATTGGTGATTGACTCTATTTGAAAATCTTACCAATGAAGGGTGTGATGATGTTTAGTAAGAAAGGGAAACTTAGTCGCTGGTATGTGGTCCAATATCAAATTTTGAAACGTATTGGGAAAGTTGCCTATGAGTTGGAGTTGCCAAATGAGTTGGCCCCGGTTCATCTTGTATTTCATATTTCCATGCTTAAAAAGTGTATTGGGGACCCGGTGTCCATTATTCCTTTAGAAGAGTTGGGAGTTGATGAAAGACTTTCCTATGAAATGTTCTATAGAGATCCTTGATCGGGAAGTCAAGAGATGGAGAAACAAAGAAGTAGCTTCCATGAAAGTTTTATGGAGAAATCATTTAGTTGAGGGCACTACTTGGGAGGCCGAGGCCGATATGAAGTCCCGATATCCTTATCTTTTTCCTTCTACTCCTATTCAAGCTTGAGGTAAATAGTTCCTCTTGAGTTTTAGTGTTTTGGGAGTCATGTGTGTTATATTAGATTTTTCCATGATTTCCTTATGTCATGCATGTTCTTCATGAAATTCATGTTTAGTAAAAAAAATGAGTTTTCATGATTTATGTTCCTCAATTTGTTGTGCATTTAGTATGAGTTGTGTATTTGACTTCATGAGATGTGTTAATGAACATTCTTTAATATGCTTTTGAGAGTATTGGCATATTGACTCCATGATGTTGTGTTGAGCATGATTTTATTTGGAGGAGGTAGTTCCTCCTATTTATTACGTGAAATGATGAGTTTTGTGCATAATGGGTTGTGGATATAGCTCCTACTTCCTTGTGTTGCATTGCTTATGTCTTGAGATGGAGTTGATGCTTTCTCCTACGAATGGTGCATTATTTTGATGTTTCATGCATGATGGGCTGCTATTCCTTAGTCTATCATTCCATCATTTTTCTAGATCGTCATTCGAGGACGAATGTTACCTAGGGGGAGATAATGTAACACTCCGAAAAACTAGTACTAAACTAGAGCTAAACGTAAGGATTAAAAATCATATAATGACTCCCCATGGATTAGTAAACCATCTAGGGTTGTAAAGTGGGCTTCAAGAGTCAAGGACAAAGTGGTCAAGCCAAAGCCAAATGCCAAGGCTACCCCAAACTTGGAGCACACTGCCCCAACTTCATGGACATCTCCACGGCCAGTGGTCTTGACCATGGCTTGTGGAAGGCTTCGTGGAGTTGCCTTGGCCATTGAGGAGTAGCAACCAAGTGGCCTAGCTATTTCCTGAAGGTCCACGAAAGGGACCACAATCAGAGGTTTTGACAGCCACTTATGGAGCCCCTCGTGAAGATGCCTTGGGCATGTGAGCTTAAGGTCCCAAGTAGCTTAGCTACTACCTCAAGGACCACAAGAGGGACCACGGCCATTTGTCTTGACCACGACTAGTGGAGCCCCTCCTGGGAATGCCCTAGCCTGGTGAGCTTGTGGCACCAAGTGCCTAGCCACTGCCTCAAGACCACAGATGGGACCACTGCTCGTGGTCATGACCACGGCTCGTGAAGCCCATCGTGGTCCCTGGCAACACACTTAAATGGGGGGGCATTTTAGGGACTTCACTTTTTAAGTCCTATCTAAGTGGGGTCGCTTTGTATTACTTTTATACAACTACATAAGTTATTTTAAGTCAAAGTACACCTAAATTAAGTCATTCTTCACAAACACCCATCAAAACCAAAAGTTCATCTTCCTCAGAATATTTATCCCTCTAAAACTCAAAGAAGAAGAAGGGTAGAATTGGAGCTAGGGTTTGAATATTCAAGGAGATTTCACTCAAATTATTTGGACATTATTTACAAGGTATGGTAGTCTTCATCCTTGGATAATTTCAAACGAAAGAGTCCATTCAAATTCTATTACAAAACTAGTAACTTCCCCAAAGTTAAATTTGGTTTCAATCTTGTGGGTTCTTTCTCAAAACGGCTTTAATGGCTGATTTATGATGAATTATGATTCAATTAATGATTTATTGTTGATTTATGATGAATTCCCCCAAGAACCCATGTAATCCCTCATTTCCCAAATTTGGATCTTAAGGTATGAATTGTTGATTAAAAAAGGATTTATATGAGATTATGCTTATTATAGTTGGGTTGCTTGAATCATGCTATCAATTATTTCTATTTTAGTAGTTGTGAATATGTTTATTGCTTGTGGCCTTGAAAGGCAAATTATGTAATATGCATGATTATGAGGGATATGTAAGTGCCACAAGAACACTTTGAGAGTAAAGTGAAATTGAATATGATCTACTTGATGTTGTGTTGAGTTGATTTCCTCATGAACAGATTTATGTATGAGTATAATAGGATGTGAAAGGTTTGTCACATATGATGATTATAAGGTTGGTAGACAAGTCTCACCTAATGAATCTATGAGCTTTAGCATAAGTTATGCTGGTTTGAGTGTCAAGACATTCTACCATAATTATTAATTTAACTTATGACTTAATAAGAACTAAATGGGAAATAATACTTAGCACCGAGAGGATATGAATAGTAGATGGAAGCTTATACGATAGTTGAGTCCGGCATTTTACACTACTTGAGTCTGGGTTCCCAAATTTGTTATCTCATGAGATGGAGACCTTTCACTTTAGTTGAGTCCGGGTTTCTAGAAGTAATCTCCTTATCCCATAAACTAGGTGCCCACATCGGTCTTTAGCTAGTGGATCCAAGTAAGCTAAGAGTTTGTTTACACCTAGGGCAAGTAGAACAACCCTTTTTCAGTGTGGGGTAGACATCGGATTCCATGTTAGTTCACAAGGTCTATGTCGGTTAAGGCTTATTCCCTAATATGTTTATATGAACAAGAAGATGATTTATAGACCATAGCTACTCAAAAAGCTTTACTTAGTGTGAGTATGGGTATGGGACTTTACTCATGCATTGCACAAGTAGACTTTGAGAGTATATATGATATGTTGCCACTATGAGATGATGATTTATGCAATTTGATATAGTTTATGACTTATTTACAATTTTTGCATAATAAGTTCAAACTTGGTAAAATGCATGGTTTTCCACCAAAATGTCATTTTTTAGCATTTTTCAATGATTTCTTCCATGCCTATCATACTTTGTGCATTTTTGTAATAACCCATATTTTCTTCATTTTATGAAATTGTAGGTTCTGGTCATTGAGGTGTGCTTCTTCTATTGTTCAAAGCTTCGATTGACTATTCTCCTGGCTATTAGTGAGTCCTCATGGTTTGAGGATAGATGATGATATTCTAGTTTATTTTCTTGTACTTTCATTTGAGAACTATGTTGTTAAGGGTTGTGACCCTATTTTGAGACTCTTATTGTAATATGTGGCATTATGAGACAAGTCTAGACTTCAGCATTAATTTTATGAAAAGATTATTAAGACTTTGAAAATATGCTTTTACTCTTCATTAATCTTTAATCCTATGTTATGAATGCTAAGGGCTTGTATGAGACCCCTTTGGGGTCAAGTACGCCATGTTACATCTAGGGTGTACTCCTAGGTCGTGACAATTGTTAGGCATTCTTTGACCACTAAGCTAAGACTCATTTGACACAAATTTATTCATCCTTGCCCTTGGATTAGTAATAAAACTCAAATACATCTCTTATAATTCAAAATGTAGGTAGTCTCTAACAAGTATAAATCCAATAAGTAGTTGGGGTTGATCCCACATGAAGTGATATGGTAAAAGAATTCAAGTACGAAGTATTGAAGTGTTCTAATTTCATGTAGAACGGAAGTAAATATCATATAAAGTAATGTCAATCAATAGGTTTCAATTATCAATGTCAAGAGAGTTTTGTATCCAATTGTTAACGGAAACAAATAGTACGGAGTTTGAACAAGTATAAAAAGGACCTTAGGAGTGTGTTTGTAATCGAATACTAATTTCAGGTAATGGTAATTAATAACTGCTCTATGTGTCAATCTCAATGGGTAGGATGGATTGTAACTATAACATTTATTTTTCAAACAAATATTATGCTTTAAGTGAGTTCCTTTGAACCTCGACTAGCTTAACAATACAAAACAACTCAATTCCTTAACTTAACCTACTTTATTATGTTGGGTTGTAAAGACATAATTCAATATTATTATCAATCATTTACTCTATTGTACGCTACTCTCGTAAGAAAGCATCGAGAGCTAAATCTAGAACTAAATTTGGAATTTCAGTTCATAAATGAAAATATAATTAAATGAATGTACCCATTTCAAAACAACATTACACATAGCAATTAACAGTACCAAAAACCTAATTTGTGTATTCTATTAAATAGTCACACTGCTAAGGAAAGGGGGTTTGGCCACACATAACAAAAAGCAAGAAATAGTTACCAAAAAGATGTTCCATCCAAATGACAAAATCCCAAATGTTCGATGCCAAAATTAAGACTAAAACCTTAAAGCCGCAATATCCAAGCTCAAAACCCACTCCATGAATATTCAGTATTGTCGAAGTAAGTCAAAATCTTTAATAATACTCGGAGAAGTAAGTCGGGATCACCAAACGACTAGGTGATCCACCAAAAAGCACCTCTTCTCACCTTTTCTCTTGACTTCTACATCTAGTTGCTCTTTTCCTATTGGCGAGCCGTGACAAGCTTGCCTTTTATTTCGGTGTATCGCCAAAGTGCTACCTCAATCACCGGGTTGGCTTAGTTCATAAGCCAATTCACTGGACATGTTGGCGAGCTGAAGGCTTATTCGGTGAGTCGATGAGTGGCTTTTACGATCTCCAACCTTTCCATTCTTCAGCGTTTCCAAGTTTTTCGTGTCTTTTCACATTGTAATGTCCTTGCCTTGTTCTTAAGCCTTCATTGCCGCACATAATCAAATTAACATCTGTTATGAACACACAATAGGAATTAAGGACACTAAGTAATTGAATAACAAGCTCTAAATGTGTAAAAACTCTCGACTCCTAAACACCTCCAACTTAAACTTTTTCCTAGCCTCGAGTAAAACACAAGATCAATGAGGTCAACAGGGATGTTTGCAAGTAGTGCTCCTTGAGGCTTAACATGAAAGCGCACACAAGGTTCAACCCAAACATGCAATGTTCAATTGTGCACTCAAAATTTCAAACTATGACTCGCCATAATCAATTAGAGTTTATGCTCACAAATGCTCAATTCAAATAAAAACTCATGCTCCATAAAAGTGTTAGAACGCCCTCACATCAAGAATGATGTATGCTCTCACAAAGCCAATCAAGGATTACAATTAAGAAATTAAAATCAACTCTCACACTCCAAATGACAAAAACATGCATGGATTTACCCATAGACTTACTCATATTTTCCAACCAACACATCACTTGGCTCATGAAAGATCAAAAAGGTTCTTCAAGTCTTGTACTTGGGTTGAAGGTAACTGTATGATCATTTCAATTTTAGTGACTTCTACCTCCATGAAGCATGGTTCAAATTTCACTTCTTCTACTTTTCTTTCATTCTTTTCATATTCACAACTCATCCTTAGCCTATTCATAGCACACAAATTTTTTGATATAGCTCATCGGACATGTCACGACCCAGGGGTACACCCAAGATGTAACACGACATATAGAATCCCGAAGGACTTCACACAAGCCTCTTAGTCCTCATAGCATAAGTAAATAGAGTAATAGGAGAAAACGCAATTCAAGTCTCAAAAAGTTTTTTTTATAAATGAAAGAGGAAGTCTAGACACTTTGTCTCAATATAGCCATCTATTACAATATCGAATGAAATAGGATCTAGCATATACAACATGTCCAAAAAGGAAAAGTACATGAAAGAAGCTAAAGCATAAGAAACGCGTCCTCGAACCATGAAGATTCACCAAGTTCAAGAAAATGATCAAGTCCAAGTTCTAGTCACAAGAATGATCACCTCGAGAACCATACCCTACATTTAGGAAAAATTTAGGCAAAGTAGGCGTTAGTACAAAAATGCACTATGTATGATAGCCATGTGCGAAAACATTCAAAACACGCAAAAAGGAATATTAAGCATGCAATTTGCCAGTTTAAACATGATATAAGAGTTTAGAAATCATAAGTCATAAAGCATAGCCAACATAGTCATCCGCATCTCTAAAACCTTTGAACTCATGTACAAGCATCCTGAGTAACCATAGTTCATTATTCATGTTCTTGTTTTTGTTGTGGGAATAAGCCATAAACGACATGAGATCATGCGAGCTATAACATGATCACCCAATGTTACCCACACCGAAAAGGGTTGTCCTACTTGCCTAAGGTAGAACCATGGTTTGTTAGCCTACGTGGATCCACTAGCTAAATATCCTATGGGGGCACATAGTTTATGGGATAAGGAGATTGTTACTAAAAATCCAACATTAGTTGTCGTGAGGGCTTCCATCTCAAGAGATTACTTCTAGAAACCCGACCTCAACTAACGCGAGTGTTGCCATATCAAATCAATGTCCACCCGGTGCTAAGAATTACTTCCATGGAGTACTTATTAAGCCTTGACTTGAATCATGTTTCATGGAAAAATTTCCTTCACAATCAATCCACCTTAGTTCATAGGATAACTCTTAGATCGTGTGTGAGAAAACCTTTTACCGTCCATGTCTACGTGTAAATCTTAGATTCAATTAGGTGAGAAACCCTTTCAACCTAGAATCTTCATTATGTGAGAAAACTTTTCACATCATGTTCATGCATAGGTGTGTATATGAGAATGTCCTTTCAACAACATAACAACAATAGCATAATCTTTAACACTTTACTCTCAAAGTGTCCTTAAAGCATTTACATAGTTTTCATAAAAACATGCATAATCTCACACTTTTCCTTTTCAAGGTTCAAAGTATGTTTTCTATCAACATATCTAGAATCCAAGCATTAGACAAGGATATCATAATAATTCAATTGATTCAATCACTACAAGAATAATTTCATAACAATCCTCTTTCATACAAGGACATATATCATATGTTCACAATTGAGAAATATGGGAATTTCATGGGTTCTTGGGAATACATCATAAAAAAACATAGGAAATCATCAATTAATGCTTAATATAACATAATTCAACCATTAGACTCATGTTCGAAAGGAACCCATGACTTTTGAATCAAACCATAATAATTGGAGATTTCTATCTTTTTGAAATTGGAGATATTGAGAGGACTCAAAGGATGAAAGTATCCATGGATGAAAACTACCATACCATAACAGCAAGCCCAAAGAAATAGATGTGTAAAAGCTTTCTCTTGAACCCAAGCTTGATTCTCCTTCTTCTCCTTCTTCCTCAAGTTTCTAGAGAGAGAAATATTTTTGAAAGGATGAATTTTTGGGGGTTTTATTTTAGATTGGGGAAATTTGAGAATAGAATGCTTATATACTTTACAAGATGAGGGGTGAAACGATGTAGTATCAAATTTGGGAAACTACGAAAATACATAACATACCCTAACTTAAATTTAGGGTTCTTGCACGCTGAAGCTCGCCAAGGGGACTCCGCGACTCGCCAAGTAGACACTTGGCTCGCCTAAAATTACAGTAGCTCCTTACATGGGGCAGGCAGCTCGACAATGGACGGAGGCAGGATTGGCAATGCGCCTAATGGTCAGCGAGACCCGCCTGGCCTGTCAAAAGTTCCAACACTTGGGGCTATCAAGGCATCTTACTAGGCTATGGTAGGGGCCTTTGGTGGATTACGAAGTAGCCTTGGCAACAACACTGCCACTCGCCAAGTTGTCTTGGGAAAAAATGTTTTCCTTCAACAATTCCCAAGGTATTTTATGCTCTTGCCCTCTTCCATGGCTTGTTACCCCCACAAAATTAGTCCTAGCTTAGCTTACTAGATTCTAGGGTGTTACAATATTTCCCTCTTGGGAACATTCATCCTTGAATGATGCTTTAGATACCTTACGGAAGTAAACACTCAAGACTAACAGCCCATCATGCATACAACGTCAAAGCAATGCACATAACAAAGGAGGAAACATGAACTACAACTCGAACATACTCAATACATGACAAGAAAGTAGAAACTACATCTAACAACCCATTATGCATGAACTCTCAACATTTCACATGCTCTTGGGAGGAATTACCATGTTCAAGCTAAAAGTATGCTCAATACAATATCATGGAGCCTTTATGCAATTTACACTCAAAAAATAATTAAAGTATATTAAACAAGTTCTCTCATGAAGTATATATGCAATTCTTACTTAATGCACAACAAAATAAGGAAAATAAATCATGTAAACTTATTTTCTTACTAAGCAAAAATTTCTCATGAACATGCATAACATAGGGAAATCATGGAAAACTCAATTAATACACATGACTCCCAAAACAAGGATAATTGAAGAGGAACTACTTACATCTAGTTAGAATAGGAGTAGAAGGAAAAAGATGAGGATAGAGGGACTTCATATCGGCCTCAGTCTCCCAAGTAGCATGCACCCTTAACTAGTTGATTCCTCCATAATACCTTCACGGAAGCTATTTCCTTGATTCTTAATTTCTTGACTTGCCGGTCTAGAATCTCTACCGGAACTTCTTCATATGATAGACTCTCATCAACTACCAACCCTTCTAAGGGAATTATGGATGTCAGATCTCCAACACCCTTTTTCAACATAGAGACATGGAAAACTGAATGCACCGAAGCCAACTTATTTGGCAAATCTAATTCATAGGCAACTTAACAAACTCGTCTCACAAATTGGTATGGGACTACATACTACGGACTAAGTTTCCCCTTCTTGTCAAATCTCATCACACCCTTCATGGGTGAGTTTTTCAATTAGACCTAATCGTTAACCTCAAATTCTAGATCCATTCTCCTCACAATGACATAAGACTTTTGCTGATTTTGAGCCGTTCTCAACCTCTCTCTAATGAGTCAAACTTTCTCAATGGCCTTTAGAACCAATTTAGGTTATCAAAGCAACTTTCTCCACCTTGAACAAACCTATATGAGATCTAAACCTCCTACCATACAAGACCTAAAATAGAGCCAAACCAATACTTGAGTGATAGCATTTGCTATAGGCAAACTCTACCATTGGCAAATGGTCATCCAATTTACCCTTAAAGTCTATTACACATGCCCTTAACATATCTTCCAAAGTCTACATGGTGCACTCCACTTGCCCATTGGTTTTAGGATGAAAAGTCGTGCTAAGCTTAACCTAGGTGCCAATACCCTTTTGAAATGACTTCCAAAAGTGCAAAGTGACTTGAGGGCATCGATCGAAAATTATAGATAAGGACGCTCCATGCAACTTCACCATCTCTCTAATATACAACTTGGTATAGCATTCAGTCTAAAAGGAAACCTTGATGGGAATAAATTGAGCTGATTTTGTCATCCGAACTACAATAACAAAAATAGAGTCATGTTGTCTCCGGGTGTGAGGCCAATAACAATAAAGTCCATATTCACTTCTTCCCACTTCCAAGTAGGAAATAAATCTCCCGGCTTTTGATGCTAAACCTTAACTTGTTTAAAATTAGGACACTTATCCATAAACTACGCGATATCTTTCTTCATCCTATTCCACCAATAGACCTTCGGCAAGTCACAGTACATCTTTGTGGCTCACGATTGTATAGAATACCGAGAACTATGAGCTTCCGACAAGATTTGATCTCTCAAGTCATAACCATTAGGAACACATAAATGGCCTTGGTATCTAAGTACACCATCTCTCCCTTGGGAAAAAGCCTCAATGGATTTCTTAAGTACCGTCTCTTTCAATTTTTTTAAAAAAATAGGCTCAAGGCGTTGATTAGATTTCACATCCACCAAAAACACGATTCGGACTCACTGTGAACCATAACACCACCCTTGGTGGAGTCCACTAATTGAACACCTAGTCAGGCTAACCTATGAACATCTCGAACCAACTCTTTCTTATCATCTTTGATATGAGAAATACTACCCCTAGACAATCGACTAAGAGTATCCGCTACCGCATTAGCCTTGTCGGGGTGATAACGAACACTCGTGTCATAATATTTCAATAATTATAGCCACCTCCTTTGGCGAAGATTCAAATCCTTTTGACTAAAAATGTATTGTAAATTGTTGTGATCGGTAAACACATCAACATGTGCCCCATATAGATAATGTCTCCAAATCTTTAACGAAAAAACAACCGATGCTAATTCAAGGTCATGTGTAGGATAATTCTTCTTATAAAATTTAAGTTGCCTTGAAGCATAGGCAATCACCTTACCATTTTTTATAGGCACACATACCAACCCAACTACAGAGGCATCACAATACACCACAAAGCCATTTATACCCTCTAATAAAGTCAACATCGGAGAGGAAGTAAGTCTATCCTTCAACTCTTGGAAACTTTTCTCACAAGCTTCCAACCAAATAAACCTAGCCTCCTTTGAGTCAAAGCCGTCATCAAAGAGGCAATAGAAGAAAGTCCTTCAACAGAATTTCTATAATAAACAACCAAACAAGAAAGCTTATAATGTACAAAGTATTTAGAGGTCTTAGCCGACTCTTGACCATATCCGTCTTCTTAGGGTCCACTTCAATACCCCTACTTTACACAATATGATCAAAGCAGGCACCAAATCTTAACCAAAATTAACACTTCAATACTTTGCGAAAAGTTGATGGTCCTTAAGAACTTGCAATATAATCCTCAAATGGTCAACATGTTCATTCTCACTCCTTGAATAGATCAAAATGTCATCAATGAACACAGTCACAAACATGTCAAGGTATTGTCTAAAAGCCCTATAATCAAGTCAATAAATGCCACTGGAGCTTTAGTCAACCCAAACGACATTACAAGAAACTCATAATGACCATATCAGGTTCTAAAATCCATCTTTTGAATATCTTCATCTCTCACCCTTAATTGGTGATAACCTGACCTAAGGTCGATTTTCGAGAAATAACTTGCCCTTTCTAGGTTGACAAACAAATCATATATACTAGGAAGAGGAAACTTGTTCTTAATGGTTATTTTGTTCAACTGATGATCATTGATGCACATACGAACAGACCCATCTTTCTTTTTAACAAAAAACAAGGTAACACCCCATGGTGAGATAATCGGTCAGATGAAGCCCTTATCCACCAAGTCCTTTAACCGTTGTTTCAACTCATTTAACTCAGTGGGGGCCATTCTATAAAGAGGAATTGAGATAGGTTGCGTATCTGGTACCGCTCAGGAGGAATGCCAGGTAGATCATCTGGGAAAACTTACGGAAACTCATTTACAATAGGGACCGACTCAAGAGTAGGGGTTTCAGAATCTAAATCCCTCACCTTAACAATATGGTAAATACAAGTCGAGATCATCTTTCTTGCTTTAAGACATGAGACAACCTGACCCTTAGGCATAGAATTTCCCCCTTCCAAACGAGGACATGCTCATTCGAGAACTGAAACTTGACTACACAAGTTCTACAATCAATCCACGCATAACAAGAGGATAAACAATCCATACCAAGTATAACATCAAAATCTAGCATGTAAGGTTCTACCAAATCAACAAGAGTAACTCTATGGGATAGGGAAATGTGGCATCTTCTATAAACCCTCTTAGCAATTAGAGAATCACTAACAGGAGTAGAGACAAAAAAAACTTCTAACAACACATTAGGAAGCATATCAAATCTCATTGCATATATGGCGTCATTAACGACAAAGTAGCACCGGGGTCTAGAAAAGCATACACATATATGGAAAACTTTTAACATACTAGTGATCACGTCCGGACAATTCTCTTGTTCATCTCAGTTTAGGAGAGCATAGAAGTGTGTTGGCTTTGGAGCATTGAAATTTTAACTACTAGGAGGAACTTTCTTGCCCTCTCTTCCCTTAGCCATGAGCACCGGGCAATCCCTCATTCATTCCCACTCTTCCCATATACAAAACAACCATTCGTGCCGGCTAGGCCCTTACCATCATATTTCTTCCCACATTTCACACAAGTAAGCCTAGCCATAAAAGATCAACTATAATTACCCCCTTGGGGTTTAGGGTTAGACACCCTATCCTTGTTGACTCTTGGAGGAGCATTGGAGGATCTTTTGTTGGAAAACCCTTGTCTAAATCTTGGTCGACCCTGTCCATAGGACCTTGTATTGGAGAAGTTCCCATCACAGGTCCTAGGCCATTTACCTCCCTATTCATTTCCATAAGTTTCTCTTCCTCCATTTTTTTGGCATGCATCATGAGACGTGAAATATCCAAATCTTCGACAAGCAATGACATACGGCATTCTTTGACTATCATATCAGACACTCACATCACAAATTTATTCATCTTAGGCCTTTAATGCGCCACCATAGTTGGAGCGTACTTGGATAGTTGGCATAACTTTAGAGCATACTCCCTCACATTCATATTTCCGTGACAAAGATTAATAAACTCTTCCATCTTAGTTTCGCTCAACTCAAGGGGAAAGAACTATCAAGAAACAATAATTTAAACACTTCCCACTATAAGAGACCCACTCCTACCAGCTTTCCCTCTTTCCATTGATTATACCAACCTTAAGCAACACTTTCAATTGGTAAGCAACTAACTTCGCCTTCTTGATTAACGTTTCAAACAAACTTCATCCAATTCTAGGTGCAAACGATCGTTAAGCTGAGTAAAACCCAACAAATGAGTTGGAGTTGAATCCATAGAAAGTAGCACCTGTTTAAATTCAATTAAGAAGTACAAATGTGAACTAACTAGCTATAGGAATAGAATTTATCGAAAAAGACATGAAGGGGTGACACAAATGTCAGATGGGGGTTTTGTTTGCAATTAACAACTACAAAGAAGTCACACAAAAATTGAAATAACAGTACGTAGAGGAATTTTCAAGATGTGATAGATTATTGGCAAATTTCACTATATGGGAAATTGTAAATACTAGTAAACAACAAAATATCAGAGGGTAGGCTAGACAATAAGGGAGATAGCTTTCTTTCGAACAACTACCCCAAATAAGGCGATTTCTTTCAAACATCAACAACCATAGCAATTAAGAACAACCCACACCTTAATCATCCACTCTCTCAAGCTAGATAGGTACGATTGGGTTTAGGATCTACTCTTTTGAACTGAACCCATATCAACCAAATACATACAAACCATTAATCAAAAAACCTTACTTACAAAAATTATATCTCGAGCAAGCTAAGAACACAAAATTAGAACTGCATTTGCAACTACAATTCATAAATTAAACCTCAGCTGATGATTAAACCCACTTCATTATAGCATTTAAACTAATAATCAACAATACCCATAAACTTATTCAACCCATAATCCTATGATCACACCCCAAGAATTGGGGTTCTAGATTAACATCATAAAAAGGTAAAAACGGTTACTAAATTTATGAACCATCAGCTAGGTAAGAGTGTTGAAGCCTTTAAAATGCTCCACATTGAAAAAATTTAGTAACCCACTTGCAGAATATCCTAATTGAGTCTCAAAAAGTCTTAAGTCTACAAGGAAACTCACAATCTTCGAAAGAAAAATGTTCTAAATGGTAGCAAGCCTCTAAATTAACAATTCAAAATCCAATTTATAGTCGCCAAAAATTAGACACGAAAGGCCATTAGGCGAGGTAATTTGGGTTCACCGAGTGGTTTGGCGAACCGCCCTTTCCTCTCTTCTATTGCCGTTGTGCATTGTTTCTCAACATCCTCAAGTCCTAAAACTTTGGGAAATCCATCTTGTCATCTCGAAACTCATCAACTATTCAACGACTGCCCCTATCCTATTGCCGACTTGAGATACTCGATGACTTGCCTAGTTGTCTTGGCGATCATCAGTTTCGCCTTTCTCCACTTCTTCAACTTGGTTTGTTCCTTATTGCATGTTAGTTTCCTTGCTTTGATCCTTAATCCACATACCTGAAAATCAAGTCTTCAGCATCAGCTTATAGCATAAATTAAATATTTGAGGACACTAAAACTATCAACACAAAGCCCTAAATGTGTCCAAATCTAAGACTCATCAACACCCCCAACTTAAACTTTTGTTGTCCTTAAGTAAAACTCTAGATCAACAGTGAAAAAAGGATGTTTCAAATAGTGTTGCATAAGACTCAACATAAATGCACACAACAAGGTTCAAATTACTCATGTAATGATCAGTTGTGCACTCAAAGATTTAAATTGTGACTCACTATTATCAAATATGCTCAAGTTCACAATACATGCTTCAAATGCAACTTCAAGCTCAACAAAGGCACTCAAATGCCCTCATAATAAAGATGATTCCATATTCACACAAAAAATTTCAACAATTTAGAGTTTCGTAATCTCATAGAACTTTCACACTCACAAAGATGAACACATGCGTGACTTCACACATAATTTTTCCCTTATATTCCAATCAGCATTCTTTTTAGCTCACTCAAGATCACAAAGGTCTTTTCAGGGCTTGTAACAAGGTTGAGTGTAAAGGTATTGTCATTTAGGCTTAATGGCTTCTACCTTCATAAACTGTGGTCTGAACATCACTTTCCTCCTTTTCTTTGACATTTCAAAAATGCTCATAATCCACCCCATTATTCAACTTCATATGAACTACCAGATACCCTATTTCTTTTGCTATTTCCACTACTTTATTTCACAACTTTTTCAGTCTTTTTCTTTTCTTTCTTCTTTTTCATTTCCTTTTCTATTTTTTACATGGAGGGGTTCCATCTTTCTTTAACTCATCAGTCATGGGGGATTTCTCATACTTCTTGAATTTCCTTCTCTTTTAACCACACCCCAACATAGGATTTTGGCCTAAGTTTGCTATTCAAACAAACCATACTTCATGAAAGTTATGGGCGGATGGATAAAGAGAGGTCATAATTACTCAAGTTTCTTCTAAGAAAAATCATTCTCAAGAGGAGTCAAGCTAGTTTTACACATCTTACAAGGTTGGCCACAAAAGAGTTATATTGTCAAATTGATTTCACTCTTCAAAAATGTTTCCTAAGATCATTTTTCAAGTGCTTGCATCATTCAATCAATTGGACCAAAGGGGAAAATTCTAGGTGTCATCAAATAGAATGTTCAAAGTAATCTCATCGCACAAGGAATTGGTACCAATATCAAACAAGACTCCACACTTTCTAGCTAGCGTGCAATGTTCATCACAAGAGACAAATTTGACAGCTAACTAGTCACAATGAGATGTTAAAAGTTCACACATTGTCTATAAAACTTCATTTGTCTCATCGTAGCCGCACATTAATTTCGTTCAATTAATAGAATTATTCAAGTAATTGGTATTGATCACAACCAACACTCAAATTCTCAAAAGAACATCTATAATCACATACAAAAAAGGTGGAAAAATTTTAAAATTAGGTTAAAAACCATTTTCATTGAAAACAATGGGCCACAAGCTAAAACAACCACAAGATCAATATCAAGACAAATATATATCAACAAAATATGACCAATATTCGCAATCATATAAAAATCACAGGAGGTAGGTATTGAAATACCTCACCCCACCCAACAAAATGAAACAGTTGTCCTCAAATTCAATAAAACAAAAATATTCAGTAAAACAAAAGAGAGGGAGGTAAAAAAAAATCATCCTGCTAGGCTAATCCTAGGGTGAAGTCTTTATGTAAGTCGTTCCATCTGTCGGGGCATCGGTGCCTGAGGTCACACTCTGAGGCAGGGAATCAGTGTCAGTGTCTCAATAACCTTAACTCCTCTGGAGATTGCCAGAGAGGTATCTCTTAAAGAGGTCAGAACAACAGACTGTACCATAACCTCCTCCAAATTAGTTAGGCCTTCATAGATGGTCTCCTCCTGCACACCGAGTTGCTCCTTGTCTGTATCGGCCTCTGACTTAGCAACAATAACATCAGCTCCGGTGGTAGCGAGAGGCACCTCAGAACAAGCTGTGATATTTGAACTCAGGTCATCTGGAATATAGATAGTAACCAAAGATCAAGGACATATTTGTGGGCTTCAGCTGGTCCACATACTTCCTTAGCTCAACAACCTCATCCTTCAAGGCTGTCACCTTATTAGTAAAACCCTGCACTCTCTCACAAACCTTTAATCTAGCCGTGAGAGCATTAATGGAAGCCCTGAAGGGTGTAAGTGCAGCAGTAATAACTCTCTTAATGATCTAGGGAACCTCGGCCTCTAGCCAGGATGCCCGCACATCGACAGAATGGGCTAGGTGCCCCATTTTGAGAAGCATAGCCTGGGTGATTGGTGGCCTGGAGGCAGTTGTACCAAAAAAAGATCTATGTCACAGGGGAGCAACAAAGGTGCTCGGGGTCTTAGCAGTAGAAGTAGCTGAAAGCCTAGAGGTTTGAGTAGGCATCGCTGCCTCTACAGGTAATGTATCGATATCAACCTTTGGGGATGTGTACTCGACCTTTATGTGTCATATGTCTTTAAAAGATATGGGTGTAACCTCGACATACCTCTTCTCATCTTATGGTACTTCGGCCCGCTCACACAACTCTGTGATCAGTACTGGGAAAGGAAGGGACGTTAGGCACTGCTTGGCCCTCATGTCCATTTCTTGCTCATTGATCATCCCGTTATTTATGGTCATCCTAACAATAATAGATTCAAGACAACCCATCTTTGGGTTGCGGAGAATAGATGCACTCTAACATGACATGATTTACTACTAATAAACCCAAACGAATTCCTCGCTGCCACAATGAGATCTTTATTCTCTATTAACACTCCTGCCTTACTCCACCTTTAGGTGGTTTCAAAAATCTGGGGGGATAGCGAATTATTCAGGTCATCAAGAGTCTTTGCAGTAATCATACTCTGGTACACGTGCACAAATTATATAGCCCTATCAAAGACAGTGTTTATAACATTATTGCTGCATCCAACTTTCCTCCCTCCGACCATCATGATATCCACCAGTTTGAAGGCACTATCCATCTTTTTCCCCTAAGGTACCAGGTGACTGTTGGTAGCATAGAATTCCCAGACCCATGCAGGAATATAAGGTCCACGGTGCCTCGTAAAGATCTCAAATCTATGGACCTTGAGAGTGTCATACAAGTTCGGATACCTGTCCACTACTCCGTCTTTGGAAAATCTCTTCTCCTCCAAGCTGGTCCTCAATCCCCCGTCTTTTAACTGATTGAGTAACCTGGGAGGAGGACCCTGAACAGGTGGTGATGGAACCACCATTTGTGCTGGAGGAGGCACTAAATCTGAAGCTAGAGGGGTTGGCTCAAACATCCTAGATGGATCATGACGAGATTTGGAATGAATATCTACTCGTCGTGCCTGTAATAATTTATTATCCTCAAGCTCAAAGAGTGAAGACTGAGAATCATTTGATTCTCTCTCACTACCGAAGTTGTACTCTGGTGTCTCAGCTATGACCGTTTTTCCCTTTCCCTTGCCACTTTTTGAAGGTAAGTTCTTGCCCATGTCCCTGGAAGCAACTGCATCCTCATTTATTACGGTCCCTTGTGCCCACTTTCTGGGCGGCATGCCACTATCATTCAAGTTTATTCTAGCCATTCCTATAACCATATAGAAAAATGTTAGAAAAATTTCATGAGAAATATAAAAATTTAGTTGCAAAAAGACTCGCCGAACCAGTCAGTGAGTCGCCGACTCACTTAGGCGAGCCAGATTGGGCTCGTCAAAAGTACTTGTGTGAATATTTTTCAGAATCAAGATAGGTCGGCAATGTTCAGGGCCATTCAGTGAATCACTGACACCAATCGGCGAGCAAGGCTAGCTCTATGAAAGTTATAGTGTATTTTAAGGGTTATGGGCACAGAAAGGGCGAACAAGCAGACCTTTTGGCAAGTCGTCGAGTGAACTTGGCGAGGTTAGGCATCTCGCCAAAAATTACAAAAAAAAAAATCAACAAAAATTTGAAAGAAAGGGTTGTAACACCCGGAAACTAGTAGGCTAAGTAAAGCTAAACTTGTGGGTAAACGTCAAGGAAAATGGGCAAGGGCCTATTATACATTGGAACTAGTTGAAGGAAAACACTTAAGTTGACTTGACCCACTTGCCGATGGACAGTACCATCGCCAAAGTGACTTGGCGGTTAGCCAATTGGAGCTAGAGTCCTACATTGAACTACTTAAGGTGCCTAAGATTCTAGAAAATTTAGCAAGCTAGGTCAGGGCTCCCCATACCTGTCCTTATCACCCTCTTTTTCCTTCCATGTGGCGTTACAATCATGCCATTCCCTATCACAGTCTCTCCATCCCTCATCTCCATTCTAACCTGGGTCCCCTCCAGCCTTGGATAGTTTTACTGATATCATCTCCTTGATTAGCTAGGAAGTTCACTTCTCATTGTAAAACGCTTTAAATTGAGCATCCTCTGGATTCACTCCACAAACACCAACTACATTCACACTCTTTATACGACTACCCATTACATTATTCGCTAATAGAACTAGTTGGGCCATCATTTTGGCCATGTTTTGGTCTCTCTCTTGATCCTTTTTTGATCTGCTCTTCTATCATTTTAAAAGTGAGAGGAGAGACTTGGTCTTCACAAGTTTACCATGCCTAATTGTTCTTGGTCATACCATCAAGAAGCTGAGACACCACTGCATAAGGTTGTTTGCATTATATCACCAGGAACAAGTTGATCAGCAGCTCCATTGTTCACTGAATCAAGGCTCCTATATAAGTACTGATGCAATATGTGATTCGAAATCCTGTGGTTGGACATTGAATTACCAAATTATAAAACCTTAGCCACATCTCATGTATAGGTTCACCTTCCAAGCATTTGAAACCTTTGATACTGTCCCTAAGCATCATCCTTGATAGGGGAACAAATCACACATGGAATGCAGTAGTAGGCTCATCCAAAGAAGTGATTGAATTCCTTGGTAACTCAGCCAACCCCTTACTAGCCTCACACATCAAAGAGAATGGCAACAACCTGACACAGACTGATTCTTGTGATGCGTTCTTGAATGAGAACGGACCACAAACATCCTAAAAGTTTTGAATATTCTCATTTGGGTCTGTGTGAGCCAATATTCCATATAATCCCTTCATTTGGAGGAGCTATGACATTGTGCTTGTGACATGGATGACGACATTACCTTCAATTGGAGATAGACGTATTGAACCCACACCATCCAATGGAATTGGGTCATTTAAATCATTGACATTCCCAACATCATCTTGGGAGCCAACTTGGCTACTGTTGCTCTCGTTTATGGTCATCTTTTCCTCTGTTCAACACAAGCAACACAAAAACCAAAATCCCGAAGTAAGTACGTTCAACTATAACTAAATAGATCACAATTCAACTTCCCTAAAAGAATTTTAAACAACACCACTCCCCGACAGCGAAGCCATTTTTTTATTAATGTTTCAAACAAACCACATCATATTCTAGGTGCAAACGAGCATTAAGCAGTTTAAAATCCAACAAATGAGTTGGGGTCAAACCCACAAGGAGCGACACATGTTCAAATTCAATTGCGAAGTACAAATGTGATCTAACTAGCTATAGGAATACAAATTATCAAAAAATACATAAAACAAATCGAAACGGATGACACGAATGTAAGATGAGGGTTTTTGTTTGCAATTATCCACTACAACGAAGTCACATAATACGGAGAGGAATGCTCAGGATGTGATCGATTATTGGCAAATTTCGCTATATGGATAATTGTAATTACTAGTAAACAACTAAATATCAATAGGTAGGCTAGACTATAACGGAGATAGCTTTCACTCGAATAAATACCCCGAATTACGCTATTTCTTTTGAACATCAAAGAGCATAGCAATTAAGAACATCCCACACCTTAATTCATCAACTCTCTCGAGCTAGATGGGTAGGATTGGGTTTAGGATTAACACTCTTGAGTTGAACCCATATCAACCCAATACATACAAACCATTAATTAAAAAACCCTTAGTTCCAAAACTTCACTCTCGAGCAAGCTAAGGACACAAAATTAGAAATGTATTTGAAACTACAATTCATAAATTAAACCTCAACTAATGATTAAACCCACTTCAATATAGCATTTAAACTAATAATTAACAATACCCATAAACTAATTCAACCCATAATCACATGATCACACCCCAAGAAATTGGGGTTTTAGCCAAATATCATAAAATGGTAAAAACGGTTACCAAATCGATTATCCATCAACTGGGTAAGAGGATTCAAGCCTTTACAATGCTCCAAATTGAAGAAATTTAGAAACTTAATTTCAAAATCTCCTAATTGAGTCTCAAAAAGCCTTCAAGTCTACAAGGAAACTCTCAAACTTTAAAAGAAAATTGTTCTAAATGGTACCAAGCCTCTAAATTAACCATTCAAAATCCAACTTATACTCGCCAAAAATTATCTAAAAAAGGCTAGTAGGCGAGGTAAGTCGGGTTCACCGAGTGATTTGGAGAACTGCCCTTTGCTCTCTTCTATCGCTGTTATGCAATGGTTCTCAGCATCCTCAAGTCTTGTAACTTTGTACGATTCATCTTTTCAATGCGGAACTGATCAGAGATTCACCGACTGCCCCCTATCCTGTCGCAAACTTGGTTTCATCCCTTAGGGCTGGCACCCTGGAACTTTTGGCAAACTAAAGATCCACTTGGCAACTCATCGAGTGGTCTTGGTAATCATGAGTCTCACATTTCTTCAGTTTTTCAGCTTGTTTTGTTCCTTTTTGTCTGTTAATGTCCTTTCTTTGGTCTTTAATCCACATACCTGAAAATCGAGAATTCAACATCAGTTTATAGCATAAATTAAGAACTTGAGGACATTAATATTGTCAAAACAAAGCCCTAAATGAGTCCAAATCTCACACTCATCACTACTCTACTGGAGTCACCCATCATAATAGCAAGTACCCTGTAGACCTCATCGATAAATTCTTGAGGATCTTCCTCAATTTTTAAGCCATAAAATTTCGGAGTTTTCATCCTTTCAAACTTCCTCACTCTTGAAGCCACTAAATTCATATTAGGGTTCATGGGAGCAACCACCTCTCTATTGGCTTGAGTTGTCAAGGCTTTAGAAAATACTTGAAAAATCATCCTAAACTCCACATTTTTTACTTTCTTAGCCAAAGGATCAATGACAACCGAATAAGGATTAGGACAAATACCTACTCAGTTAAACTCCATTGTAGGACTTAGAAGTAATGAAAGGAGTGGAATTTCCTAAACATCTTGTAGCTTCTCATTCTTAAATGTGGTGCACTTCACACTCATGAACGAGACTATACTAGATATGGCATATGAGATATAATCCTAGAATCATTATAAACCTTCTGCTCTGATTACTAAGTTTGTCAGGACACAGGGGTACTCCCTAAATGTAACACTGTATATAGAATCCCAAAGTACTCCTCACAATCCTTTTAGTCCAATAACATAAGTAGATAGAATAATGAGAGAAAATGTGATTCACGTCTCATAAAGTTTTTCATAAATGAAAGAAAAGTCTAGACACTTTGTCTCAATATAGACATCTATAACAGTTCCTAATGAAATAGAGCCTAGCCCATACAACATAACCAAAAAGGAAAAGTACATGTGTCATGACCCGAACCTACAACCCTGAAGTGACCTGACGTACAACACTCTGAACAATCTCATACAAGCCTCATAACATTCTTGAACATAAACGCATAGGAAAAATAGTGCAGAATTAAAATATTTCATTTACAATCGAAGTCATTTTTCATAAAAAGCAAGCGGAAGACTTTTCTATACTTTTTCTCAGAACCATCTACAATACTTTGAATAAACTTTGTGACTAAGCCTATACAAAAGATCTAAGTATAAAGTAAAAGACATAAAGGGAAATAGGGTGTTCGTCCTCAAAACATTGAGGACTCACCAAGTCTTCATCTCCTTGCTCCTTAGAAACCTATTCTTCAAGTAAAGAACATCAAATCTCCAAACCCTACACTTTGGTAAAAATGAAGAAATATGGGATAGCACATTTGATGTACTAAGTATGATAGCCATGCAAAAACCATGCTTAAAACAATCATTTTATTTGACATCATGCTTTTATGCCAATTTGAGAAAACTTCATGAACATAAGCATACGAGGCATAATATCCAAACATAACCAACATACAAGTCATTTCATCACATTAGAACATAATCAACATATAAGCCATTTCATCACATTAAGCTTTCACCTTAAGTAACCCCAAGATATATCTTGTGCAATGTATGAATAGCGTCCCATAACCATCCACACTAAGTACCACATTAAGTACACCAAACGTGAACTTACCATTCTTCGTTTTCACATTTAAACCATACTCATACATAAGGAACATAAACATTTCATAAATCATATCAACACATTAGGACCATCATCTAGGGCAACCCTAAGTAATACTTATGCAATGTAGGAATAACATCCCATACTGCTAGTCACACCAAGTACTCCTTTGAAGCCACCACATTCATATTCAATAAGTCATGACAAGGAAGTAACTCATGATACAATTCAATTAAAGCATACATCATCTTATTAAGCACTTAAGTCAACAATCTCCATTGGCTTCATTAAGAGCACCTTTATTCATTAGACATTAAATCAACATTCTTATTAGCATCATTATAAGAGCACATTACTCTCAACTAACATTATAAAAGAACACACCATGACTACTCTCAAAGCCTACTTGTGCAATGCATGGATGGCATCCCAAACTACCAACCACACTAAGTAGTGCATTCTTGAGAAGCCATAGTTCATTATCATTTTGTGTGTGGGTAAGCCTTAACTAACATAGACCATGTGGGCAATTCATGGAATCCCAGTATCACCCTCACTGGATAAGGGATTTCTACTTGCCTAATGTAGGACCATTACTTTTTAGCTTAGGTGGATCCACTAGCTAATAACCTATGTGAGCACATAGTTATGGGATAGGAAGATTGCTACTAGATACCCCGCCTCAAATCACGGATGAGCATCTCAAGAGGTTTCTACTAGATACTCTGCCTCAACTAACAGATAAGCATCGACCCCAATTCATATCTACTTGTTGCTTAGCATTATTCCCCACGGAGTACTTAACATTCATTACTTTAGTTCGTTATCACGAGATAAGAGATTGTTACTAGACACCCCACCTCAATTCACGATTGAGTATCCATCTCAAACCCAACATTCATTCATTGAATAGCTCATAGATTCAAAGATGAGAATAGCCTTTCAACTAACAATTCCCATTTTGTAGGAAAGTCCTTTCACAACATGTCATTATCATTCATTATTGTACAATTGAGAATAGCCTTTCAATCAACACATGATCATTAACATAATCTTAGAAACATCATTCATTCTTCATTCATGAGTGTGTATGTATGTGAGAATAACCTTTCACATATATCATCATCATTCATAAGTGTTAAATTGAGAATAAGCTTTCAATACTAACAAAATTACATTATAACATGATCATAATACTATCATTGAAATCACACACATATACTTCACATCATGATCCTTCATAGATCCTTCATGAAATTTCCCTCCAAGGTCATCTATCAATCACAACCCAAACATCTAAGATACTACAATAGATAAGGGAATAAACATGATTCAATAACTAAGTCAATATAAACAAAAACAATTCAGCATACTCTCATGATCAATCAATTCCCAATCACAATTCACAACTTAAGAATTTGGGGAAACATGGGTTCATATGAGACATCATCATATTCGCCATTAATTCAACAATTCCATCCTAAATCATCATATATGAACCTTTGGAAACATTTTGGAATTGAACCCATGCATAGATTGAAAATTAGGGTTTTTTGGGGAACTTTGGAAACTTGAAATCATCTTTTGATAGGGCTCCTTGAATCAAGCTTAGACGAGGATGAAGGCTGCCACACCTCTATGAAAAGCTCCACGAAAATTGCTTGAGAAAGTTGAAAACTTGAGCTTCAAATCTTCCCTCCTTCTTCTCCAATGAAGGTTTCTAGAGAGAAAACTTTTAGAGGGGAGGGAAGGTTTATAATTTGTGTTCTGAATAAATGAATTGAAAATGCAGTTTAATACTTTAAAAACCCTTAAAATACATTAATAAATCAATAATAACCGTCCATTAACTCAATTAACCTAAAAAGGAATTTACCACCTTGCCTCTCCACTTGGCCAAATTGGACAGCAACACAGTTGCAATCCACGAACCCCCCACCCACGGACCGTGGGTGGGTCCACAGGCTGTACTGGCTATTCGTGGAATGGTTTAGCAACTTCGCAATGGGGACCTTGACCCACGGAGTCCATCCACGGGGTGTGGATGGTCCTATGGGGTGTGGATGGACCTACGGGGCGTAGGTCCAATCCATGAGTCCCCATCAATTTGACAGCTTTTTAGTTTCTTAGGGTCTTGGGGGTTAGGCTTTTGGGTTCTCCTCAAGGACCCTGTGGGTGGTCCTTGGGGAGTTGTACCTTAGCGTTTAACCCCTAAACCGCTCAACCTAAACTCGGGAAGACATTCAACCACATACAACCCTATTACAAACTCAACACACAATTGTTAGGCCCTAGTTTCACTTACTAGTTTTTCGGGTCGTTACATTATCCCCCGTTAGGAACATTCATCCTCGAATGATACTTTAAACACTTTAAGGGATAACGACTCAAGACTAGCAGCCCATCATTCATGCAACATCATAAAAAATGTATAAAACTAGGAGGAAACATCAACTCCATCTTAAACATACTCAATGAAACACAAGAAAGTAGAAATTATATCTACAAACTCATTGCACATTGTAACTTCAATATTTCTCATTTCATTGGAGGAATTACCTTCTCCAACTCAAATCATGCTCTTCATAACATCATTAAGAACGTTTTTCAATTACTCTTAAAAGCACATTTAGGCATGTTCAACAATTCACTTCATAAAGCATATAGGCAACTTATACTAAATGCACATCAACATAAGGAACATAATTGATAAACTCATTTTCTCATTTAAAGATATATCAATCAAGAACATGTATAACATAAGGAGACCATGGAAACACATATTCACACATGACTCCAAAACATGAAACAAGCAAAAAAGGAACTCTTTGTCTTAGGCTTGAACAATAATAGAAGGAAAGAGATAAGGATATCAGAGCTCTCAACAACTTACTATTAAACATACCATCTCCCACTTAGGAGTAAATCCATACTAAGTTTAACATGAAAACAACATAGGGACCTTCACAAGCCATTCCCAACCATAAGAAAGTATCAACACACCGGTGTCTTCATTCCGGCAGAACTCATTTATCACTCTAGTAGCATCCTACTAAAACCCTTACTATGACACCACTTCTCAACATTTTTCATGGATGGAACTTCTTTACTATTCTATTTCTTAACTTGCCAGTTTAAGATCCCAACCGATACTTCTAAACTAGGAAGGTCCTCATTAAAAACTCTTGCTCACAAATAACCTTACCAACACTACTCAAGATCTCATATGAGTTTACCAAACCTGGTCTCAACTACTCAATCTCACTACACCTCTTAAGGTGAGAATTTCAAGCAACCCTAAGTCATGAACATCAAGGATACTCAACGGCTTTGCTATCTAAGAACATTATCTCCCCCTTGGGAGAAAGCCTATGTAAATTCATTTAAACATCATTTCTTCCAACATACCTCAATACTCATCATGATTAATTCGGGTTCTACCATCAACTAAACATAACCATAATGCCACTCATTCATACTAAAGACAACATCACAATCTATCACCTAAAATCTAACAAGTCACATATCCATAATTGGGATCACAACCAACCTTTCTCCCTCACTCTTTCTAGCATAAGCCTTTCAAGTGGTCATACCCTAAAGACCATGGGATAAGGAATAGGAGAGAGAACTTATAGAGTTAAACTCTATGGCATGACTTGAAGAATGAAGAAGTGAGAATTTCCTAACATCCAATAGCCTCATATTCATAAATGTGGTGCACTTCACACTATGAAAAAGACTCTACCAGATGTGGTTTGAGACATCCTAAATCCATCCTAAAACTTTGTTCTCTGACACCATGTTTGTAACCACCCGTGCCTACACCCCGGAAGTTACACGGCGTACAAGACTCCGAAAGTCTCATACAAACCTCATAGCATTCTTAAACATAAGAGCATAGGAAAAATAGTGCGGAATTAAAACTTTTCTTTTACAATCGAAGTCACTTTTAATAAAAAGCAAGTGGAGGTCTTTCTATTCTTAATCTCAAAACCATCTACAATACATTGACTAAACTTTGGGACTAAGCCCATATAAAAGCTTTAAACATAAAGGGAAATAGAAGGTTCATCCTCGAAAGTATAAGGACACACCAAGTCTTCATCTCCTTGCTCCTTAGAAACCTATTCTTCAAGTATAGAACATCAAATCTCCAAACTCTACACTTTGGTAAAAATAAAGAAATATGGGTTAGCACATAAGATATACTAAGTATGATAGCCATGCAAAAATCATGCTTAAAACAGACATTTTATTTGAAATCATGCTTTTATGCCAATTTAAGAAAACTTCATGAACACAAGCATCAGAGGCATAATATACAAACATAACCAACATACAACTCATTTCATCACATTAGAACATAACCAATATATAAGTCATTTCATCACATTAAGCTTTTACCTTAAGTAACCCTAAGCTATACCTTATACAATGTATGAATAGTGTCCCATACCACCATCCACACTTAGTAACACATTAAGGCCACCAAACGTGAGCGTACCATTCTTCATTTTCACCTTTAAGCCATACTCATACATAAGGGACATAAACATTTCATAAATCATATCAACACATTAGGACCATCATCTAGGGCAACCCTAAGTCATACTTGTGCAATGTATGAATTGAATCCCATACCACTACTCACACTAAGTGCTCATTGGAAGCCACCATAGACAACATACATTCATATTCAATAAGTCATGACAAGTAAGTAACTCATGATACAATCCAAGTAAAGCATACATCATCTTATTAAGCACATCATCATTAAGAGCACCTTCATTCATTAGATATTAAATCAACATTCTCATTAGCATCATCATGAGACAACATTCATCCATGAAAACATCCATCAAATCCTCTATCATATTGTAACGTCACTGGTGCATTACACAATCTGAAGGGCATTCTTTTGGAAGCAAACGTCCCATAGGGACATGTGAAGGTTGTTTTATCTTGATTTCGGTGCAATGGAGATTTGATTATAACCGGATTAACCATTTAAGAAGTAATACCATCCATGCCTCGTAAGTCTATCAAGCATTTGATTAATAAAGGGCATCAGGAATGATCCTTCTCGGTCTATAGATTCAACTTTCGATAGTCCATACATACACACCAACTGGTAATAGGTCACATTGGCACAAACTCCCAATTCTCATTAGGGACCATGATTATACCACCTTTCTTTGGAGCACATTAAATGAGACTAACCTACTTTCTACCCGTAATAAGGCAGACAACTCCAGCATCAAGCCACTTGATAATCTTTTTATTTATGAGTTCTTGCATTGGAGGATTCAACCTCATTTGAAATTCAATATTCATCTTACAATCACTAGCTAATTGAATCTTGTAAGTACAAATACAATGACGAATTCCCACAATGTCGGCAATTATCCACCCAATAGCTATGATAAATCTCTTCAATACACTAATAAGCATTTGCACTTGCCATTCAAGCAAATCCGAAGTAATAATCATGGGTAATATATTATTGGCTCCCAAGAAAACATAACAAAGGTGAGCTAGAAATACTTTCAAATCGATCATTAGTTGTTCTTGAATAGATGGTTTTGCAGGAGGACTTTCCCTATTCTTCAAATCGATATCAAGTTTCAAAGGGCTCTTAAAATATGAACTTAAACCCAATAGAGCAACTACTACTTAATCATAATCTTGAAATTCCCCCCATCATAGATCAAAAGGATGGCATTTGAAGATTCACCAAGACAAGAAACTTCACATACACTAGCAACCACTTAATCAATCACGTCAATGACCGATAACATATGGAGGTCACTTGGTTGCTTCATTGATTTAAAAACATTGAATGTCGCTTCCTCACCATTTACCCAAAATTTTAGTTTACCACTTTCCACATCAAGAAGAGCTTTGCCGATAGCCAAGAATAGCCTACAAAGAATAATAGGGACCTCAACATCAATCTCGAAATCAATGATAAAAAAATCATCCAAAAATATAATTTATCCACCTTCACCAAAATGACATAAGTATGCCAGCAGTGCATTTGATAAAGCGGTCGGCCATGAGAAGACGCATAGTGGTAGGTTGAGGCTCATCGAGCCCAAGTTGCTTGAAAATGGCATAGGGAATCATGTTTATACTATCCCTCAAATCACACAATGCTTTAGCGAATTTGAACATCCTGAGGGTGCAAGGAATAGTAAATTCCCCTAGATAATCCTCCTTGACAACGACGCTGCTTGATATAATGGAACTATAACTATGGGATACTTCAATCGTCTCAAGATTCATATTTCTCTTCATTATGACAAACTCTGTCATGAACTTTGCATAACGTGACATTTCTAAAGACACCTCCACCAAAGGATGATTAATGAAAAGAGTTTTGAAGATGGAAATAATTTTTTTGAACTTTGCATCTTCATCCGTCTTCTTCAATATTGGAGAAAATTGTGGAATGACTTTGGACAGCGGCTTTGTAGGTACCAAAAGAGGTGTCACCCCAACATTTAACTTTTTACCATCACTGGGACCAACACTTTTTGGTGCACCATCAACCACATTGGAGTCTTTATTGTTCAACTCTTCAGTAAGTGCATCATTTTATAAAACAATGGCTTTCCCTTTGCTTGAAATTGCATTATTATCATTTGGCTTATCACTTTCAATAACTTTCCCACTCCGGATCAGGATGACCTCACATTGCACATTACCATTCTTCAAATTGGCCATTGTATCACTATAAAGATGCCCTTTTTGGTCTCGGATTCAAGTGAGCAGAAATTAAAACCATTTGGGTCTCAAGTTGTTTTATCGAAACTAAATGAAAGGTCACCGTTTGATTCAAAGAGGAGAAATCAGGCTTGATCTCCTTGAACACCTTATCCAATCCTTCTACCTTGTTTAGGATATGGGCAAGCATATCCTCGGTCAGAAAGTTTTTGGGATTGGCATTTGGTTTCTTGAACTTTGGACGGTCATGAGAAGGCACATAACGATCTATATCACCATTCATTTCTCTCAAATTTGCATACCAATCACGCCAATTGTCACGACCCAGGGGTACCCCCCTAGATGTAACATGGCGTATAAAACCTCGAAAGACTCCATACAAGCCACTTAACATATCATAACATAAGCAATAGAATAATAAGAGTAAAACACATTTCAATTCAAAAATTTTCATAAAAGAAAAGCGGAAATCCAGACTCTAAGTCTCAACATAGCCATCTATTAGAATATTAGTATGATAAAAGAGGCACAGCCCATACTACTTAGGCTCAAAAGGAAATACAAGAAATGAACTACAATGAGATAAAATCCATCCTCGAATCATGAGGACCCACGAACATGCTAGGAGAATAAGTAATTCCAAGCTTTACGCACAACAATGATCACCTTTAGAACCCCTACACTTGGGGAAAATGTAGGAAAAGTAAGTGTTAGTAGGAAAATGCACTATGTATGATAGTCATGCATAAAAACATTGAAAACATGCTAAAAGGGACATTTTATTTGAATGCATGCAATTTACTAAGTTAACAGATCATTATGAAGATAGTGGAAAAAGCATAAGTCATAAGCATATTCATTACATAGATCATCATAACATAATAGAAACATTTCATAAATACCCTCAAAGCATACTTCTACAATGCATGAATAAGACCTTATAAATCTCACCCATGCAAAGTAAAGCTTCTTGAGTAACCATAGTTCATAATTCTTATTCTTGTTAATATTGTTATTTTTGTGGGAATAAGCCTTAACTGACATGAGACCACGTAAGCTAACATGGAATATGGTGACTCCCACACAGAAAAGGTTTTCTCTACTTGCGTAAGGTAGAACCATACTCTTAGTTTAGGTGGATCCACTAGATAAATACCTATGAGGGCACATAGTTTATGGGATAAGGAGATTGCTACTAGAAACCTAGACTTAACTAAAGGTGGAAGGTTTCCATCTCATGAGACATACTTTAGGAACTCGGACTCAACTAGCGTAAAAGGAACTGATTGGAAAGACAGACTCAACTAGTGTAAAAGCTTTCATCTCATATACAATATATGCTCGATGCTAAGCATTAATTCCCACGAAGTTAATATTACATCTTGACTTAAGTTCATATTCATGGAAGAATGTCTTGACACTCAATCCAACATAATTCATAAGATAGCTCATGATCATGCGTGGGAATAACCTTTCACCGTCCATATCTTCATTTAGATTCTATAGGTAAGAAGGCCCTTTAACCATAGAATCATCATATTTGTGAGAATACCTTCCACATCACATCGTAATCATACATAAATGTCTATATGAGAATAACCTTTCACAATAAAACAACTACATCATAATCATAAACACTTCACTCCCACGGTGTTCTTAAAGCATATTCATAAACTTCATAAAACAAGCATAATATCATAATGTGCCCCTTCAAGGATCAAAGCTTATATCAATCAACACATCTATAATTCACTACATTTGACATGGATATAATAATAATTGAAGTAACCCAATCACTATATGCGTAGTTTCATAACATCCTTCTTTCATCAACAAACCAACATCACAAGGTAATAATTGAGAAATATAGGGGTTTCATAGGTTCTTTGGGAATTCATCATAAAAGTTATAAGAAATCATCAACTCATACCTAATACAACATAATTCAACCAATAGAATCAATGTTGAAAGGAACCCAGGACTTTGGAATCAAACCATAACTTTTGGGGATTTCTATCTTTGATGAAGAGCTACCATACCTTAGCGATGATAACTTATGAATTTGAGTAGAAAACCTTGTTCCTTGAACCCTAGCTCCAATTTCCTTCTTCTTCTTCTTATTCTTCTTAGAGTTTTCTAGAGAGAGAATTTTTGGAGAGAAGATGAACTTTTGGGAATTATTTGGGTGTTTGGAAAATATGACATAATTTAGGTGAATTTGACTTAAAAATGACTTATATAGTGACCTAAACTTACCCAAAACGACTACACTTTGATTGGACTTAAATCGGAACTTTCCAAAACACACAACTTTAAGTGAGCTGCCCAGGTGCCATGAGGGGCTCCACGAGCCATGGTCATGAGCACAAGGTGTGGTCCCCTTCGTTGACTTGTGATAGTGGCTAGGAAACTTGTGCCTTTAGCCCACAAGCCCAAGGAAACTTCATGAGGGGCTCCACGAGCCGTGGTTCTTGCCACGAGTTGTGGTTCCTCTCGTGGGCCTTGAGGCAGTGACTAGCCACCTCCTTTCCACCTTCACACACCCAACTCTCCTCCACGAGCCTTTCCACAAGCCATAGTCTTCACCACAATCGGTGAAGTGGCTTGTGAAAAGAGGAGCTTGTTTCGGGCAGATTTTGGGGAGCTCACTTCCTACTACACCACGGACCACACCACATGCCGTAGACCCTACCACGAGTCATGGTGGCAATCGTGGTTACTAGGGCAGTGTCTAGGGGAGAGTGGACTACCTTTGTCCTCTCCCTTGGCCCTTGGCCACCTCCTTGACTCTAACCGTCACGTTTGGCTCTAATTTAGCCTACTAGTTTCCGGGATGTTACAATATCTCCCCCTTGGGAATATTCATCCTCGAATGATGATCTAGACACCTTACGAAAGTGAATACTCAAGACTAGTAGCCCATCATGTGTGCAACATCGAAATAATGCATAATTCAAAGGAGGAAACATCAACCCCAACTCAAACATATGCAATGAATCACATGGAGGTAGGAACTACATCTAACAACCCATTACACATGAAACATTTATGCATTCCTCATATTTATAGGAGGAACTACATTCTCCAAACTAAATGCATGCTCAACAAAATGTCATGGAGCCAAGATGCTATTTACTCTCAATAGCATCGTGAAGCATGTTCAATAATTCATCACATGAAGCATATAGGAAACTATTACTCAATGCACAACAACATGAGGAAATCAATCATAAAAACTCACTTTCTTACTAAACATGAATTTGTCAAGAACATGCATAGCGTAAGAAAATTATGGAAAACACATTTAACACTCTTGACTTCTAAAAGAAGAATACTCAAGAGGAACCACTTACCTCAATCTTGAATAGGAGTAGAAGGAAAGAGATAAGGATATCGGGGTTTCATACCGACCTCGGCCTCCCAAGTAGCACCCTCAACCAAGTGATTTCTACACAAAACCTTTACGGAAGCTTTTTCCTTGTTTCTCAATATTTTGACTTGCTAATTTAGGATCTCTACCAGAACCTCTTCACATGAAAGACTTTAGTTAACTTCCAACCCTTCTAGGGGAATAATGGATATTGAATCTCTAATACACTTCTTAAGAATAGAAACATGGAATACCGCATGAACCGGGGCCAACTAATTTGGTAAATCCAACTCATATGCAACCTTCCCAATACGTTTCAAAATTTGGTATAGACCTACATATCGGGCACTAAGTTTCCCTTTCTTGCCAAATCTCATGCAACCCTTCATGCGTGAGATTTTCAAATAGACCCAATCACTAACTTCAAATTCTATATCCCTTATTCTCATATCAGTATAAGACTTTTCCGACTTTGAGTTGTTCTGAACTTCTCTCTAATGAGTCGAACTTTGTCAATGGCTTCATAACCAGATCGAGACCTATCAAAGAAACTTCACCCACCTCAAACCAAAAAATTGGAGACCTACATCTCCTACCATACAAAGCTTCAAAGGGATCCATATTGATAGTTGAGTGACAGCTATTATCGTAGCCAAACTCTATTAATGGAATGTAGTCATCCCAATTACCCTTGAAGTCTATTCAACATGCCCTAAACATATCATCCAATGTTTGGATGGTACGCTATGATTTGAGTAACGTCTATCAAATACACTTCATCCAATTTTAATGGTAGATGGTCATTAAGCAATATATAACCCAACAATTGAGTTGGCATCGAATCATACAGGGAGTGGTACATGTTTATATTCAATCAAGAAGTATGAGTATGATCTAACTAGATATATGAATATAAAGTATCAAAAAAGAGAAGAAACAAATTAATAGGAGTGTTATAAATGTCAGATGAGGGAGGGGGTTTGGTTTGCAATTATAAACTACAACACAGTCAAAAACAATTTGAAATAATAATAAGGAGATGAATTCTCATGATGTGATCGATTATAGGAAAATTTTGATATATTAGTAATTGAAATTTCTAGTAAACATCTAAAAATTAGTGAGTAGGCTGGACTATAAGGGAGATAGCTTTCTCTCGAACATTTATCCCGAATTAGGTGATTTTTTTTTAACATCAACAAGCATAACAATGAAAAACAACCCACACTTTAATTCATCCACTCTCTCGAGCTAGATGGGTAGGATTGGGTTTAGGATTCACTCTCTCGAGTTGTACCTAGATCATTCCAATACCTACAAATCATTAATCAATAATCTTAGTTCTAAAACCTCTCTCTCGAGCAAACTAAGAACACAAAATTAGAACTGCATTTTCAACTACAATTCATAAATTGAACAACAATTAATAATTAAACTTACTTCAATTTAGCATTAAAACTAGTAATTAACAATACCAATAAGCTAATTTAACCCATAATCAATTAATCACACCCTAAGAATTCGGGTTTTAGCTAAACATCGTAAAAGAGTAAAAACCATTACCAAATTGATTAGCTATCAACTGGGTAAGAGTAAATTAGTCTCTTACCCAAAAAATTTGAATCATTGTGATCGTGATGTGAAAAACAACATTTCCTTCAGTTGGAGGTAGACGCACTACCCCCACACCACCCAATGGAATTGGATCATCGGCATTAGGGTCATTTACATAATTGAGGTTTCCAACATCATCTTGGTGGCCCATTTGGCTACCATTACTTCTGTTAACGCTCTTCTCCTCCTCTGCTTAACACAAGCAACACCAAAACCAAAACTAAAATAAGTAGATTCAACTATAACTAAAAATATCACAATTGAAATTCACCAAAAGAATTTTAAAAAACACCACTCACCGGTAGCGGCTCCATTCTGATTTGAGTAATGTCTATCAAATACACTTGATCCAATTTTATGTGTAGACGGTCGTTAAGCAATACATAACCCAATAATTGAGTTGGGGTCGAATATCAGAGGGAGCAGTACGTGTTCAAATTAAATCAAGAAGTATGAGTATGATCTAACTAGATATAGAAATAGAAATTATTGAAAAAGATATGAAACAAATTATAAGCGGTGGCACGAATGTCAAATGGGGGGGGGGGGGGGGGTTTGGTTTGCAATTATCAACTACAATGCTGTCACAAACAATTTGAAATAACCATAAGGAGAGGATGGGATGGGTATTCGAAACTACTAGTGAACGACTAAAAATAGGTGAGTAGGCTAGACTATAAAAGAGATAGTTTTCTCTCGAACAACTATCCTGAATCAGGTGATTTCTTTTGAACATCAACAAGCAAAACAATAAAGAACAACCCACACTTTAATTCATCCACACTCTAGAGCTAGATGGGTAGGATTGGGTTTAAGATTCACTCTATCGAGCTGATCCCTGCTCAACCCATTACCTACAAATCATTAATCTATAATCTTAGTTCTAAAACCGCTCTCTCGACCAAACAAAGAACACAAAATTATAACTGCATCTGCAACTACAATTCATAAATTGAACCACAATTAATGGTTAAACTCACTTCATTTAGCATTTAAACTAGTACTTAACAATACCCATAAACTAATTTAACCCATAATCACATGATCACACCCTAAGAATTCAGGTTTTTGCGATACATCATAAAAGAATAAAAATGATTACCAAACTAATTATTCGACAACTGAGTAAGAGCAATTTAGTCTTTACAATGCTTTAATTTGCAGAAAAATTTGAAACCCACTTGGAAAATCTCCAAACTAAATCTCCAAAATCTTTCAAGTCTACTAAGAAACTATGAAAAACTCAAGAGAAAAGTATTTTAAAGCAATTCAGCATCTAGTAACTATTCATAATCTAATTTATAGTCGCCAAAAATAAGCCACGAAGGGCCATTAGGCAAAGAAGTCAGGTTCGCCAAACCACTAGGCAAATCACCCATTGCTCTCTTCTATTGCCTTTATGCCTTGGCTCTGAGCATCCTCTTATCCTGTAACGTTGGCTGATCTCTCTTTGCATCAAAGTACTCCTCGGTGATTCGCCAGCAGCCCCTTTTTATCGCCGACTTGGTTTCTTCCTTCAAGGCTAGCACACTGGAACTTTAGGCAGTCAAATTAGCCACTCGGCGATTGGCCAAGTGCTCTTGGTGATCAACAAGCTTGCCTTTCTTCATTTCTTCAGTTTGTCTTGTTCCTTTTTGCCTATTACTGTCCTTGCTTTGCTCCTCAATCCATATACCTAAAAATCAAGGCTTTAACATCAGTTTATGGCACATATTAATCATTTGAGGATACTAAATCTATATAAACAAAGCCCCAAATGAGTCCAAATTATGCACTCATCAACGCCATGCTTAACCATCAGTTTGGGGATGAAAAGTCGTGCTAAGATTTTTCTAGTACCAAGTCCTTTTTGGAATGACATCCAAATGTGAGAAGTAAATTGAGTACTCCAATCAAAAATAATCGATAAAGGAATTCTATGCAATTTCACCATTTCCCTTATATACACCTTAGCATAGTCTTCCAACGAAAAAGAAACCTTGACGGGAATAAAGTAGGTTGATTTTGTCATCCAATCTATAATCACCCAAATAGAATCATAGTGTCTCCAAGTGCGAGGCAAACTGATAATAAAGTTCATGTTCACATCTTCCCACTACCAAGTAGGAATACTCATATATTGGGATATGCCTCCCGGCCTTTGATACTCAACCTTAACTTGTTGACAATTAGGGCATTTGGCTACAAATCACACAATATCTTTCTTCACACCATTCCACCAATAGACTTCCCGTAGATCACAGTACATGGAATACCGAGGACTATGAGTTTTCTATAAAATTTTCTCTCTTAAACCATCAACATTTGGAACAAATAACCGACCTTGGGACCTAAGCACCCCATCTCCCCCTTGGGAGAGAGCCTCAATGAACTTCTTAAGTACTGACTCTTTCAGTTCAACTAATATAGGATTATGATCTTGCTTAGACTTCACATCCATACAAAGGACCATCGGAACAATTCTGGACCATGACACCACCCTTAGTGGAATCCCCTAGTTGAACACCTAGTCGGGCTAACCTATGCACATCACGAACCAACTCTTTCTTTTCATCATCTACATGAGCCATACTACTCATAGACAATCTACTAAGAGCATCCTACCACATTAGCTATACCTGGGTGATAAAAGACACTCATGTCATAATCCTTCAATAATTTTAATCACCTTCGTTGACAAAGATTCAAGTCCTTTTGAATAAACACATATTGTAGACTCTTGTGATAGTTGAAAACATCCACATGGACCCCATACAAATAGTGCCTCCATATTTTTAAGGCAAACACAACCGCGAATAACTCAAGGTCATGGGTAGGATAATTCTTCTCATGGACTTTAAATTGCCTTGAAGAATAGGCAATCACCTTACCGATTTGCATAAGCACACATCCCAACCCAACTTTAGAGGCATCACAATACACCACAAAACCATTTGTACCTTCTAGTAAGGTCAACACCGAAGCGGAATAGTAAGTGTGTCTTTTAACTCTTGGAAAACTTTCTCACAAGCTTTCGACCACAAAAACTTAGCTTTCTTTTGAGTCAAAGCCATTAAAGGAGAAGCAATAGAAGAAAATCCCACAATAAACCTTCTATAGTAACCGGCCAAATCCAAAAAAGTTTATAATGTTGGAAGGAGATAGAGGTCAAGGCTAACTCTTGACCACATCCATCTTCTTAGGATGTACCTCAATATGACCAAGGAAAGCCACAAACCTTAACAAAAATTTATACTTGCTAAACTTTGCAAAAAGTTGTTTGTCCTTAAGAACTTGCAACACAATTCTCAAATGGTCCACAGGTTCATTCTCACTCCTCGAATAAATCAAAATATCATCAATAAAAACAATCACAAACATGTCTAGGTATTGTCTAAACATTGTATTCATCAAGTCAATAAACGCCACCGAAGCATTAGTCAACCCAAACGACATTACCACAAATTCATAATGACTATACCGGGTTCTAAAGGCCGTCTTTGGAATGCCATCACCTCTCACCCTCAATTGGTGAAAACCCGAACGAAGATCAATCTTAGAGAAATAACGAGCCCCTCGAAGCTGGCCAAATATGTCATATATCCTTGGGAAAGGATACTTATTGTTAATGGTCACTCTATTCAATTGACGATAATCAATGAACATTCTAATAGACCCATCTTTCTTTCTCACAAAGAACACGGGAGCACCCCATGGAAAGATACTCAGTTGAATGAAATCTTTATCTAATAAATCCTTTAGTTGCTCTTTCAACTCTTTTAACTCCGTCGGAGCCATTCTATAGGGAGGTATTAAAATAGGTTGCGTATTTGTTAAAAGGTCAATACTAAAATCTATTTCCCGCTTGGGAAAAATATCGGGTAAATCGTCGAGGAAAATTTTTGGGAACTCATTCACTATCGAAACTGATTCTAGAGAAGGGGTTTTGGATTAAATATCCCTCACCCTAACTAGAGGGTAAATACACCCTTCAGAGATCATCTTCCTATCCTTAAGACAAAATATAAATTGACCTCTAGGCATAGAATTTTCTCCCTTCAACTCTAAGATAGGCTCATTTGGGAATTGAAATCTAAACACCCAAGTCTTATAATCGATAGAGGCTTAACATGCATGCAGCCAATACATACCCAAAATCACATCAAACTGTACCATATCTAACTCTAAAAAAATCCACCAAAGTAACTCTATGGTTTTAGGAAACGGGACATCTCCTATAGACTATCTTAGCCACCACCTAGTCACCAACCGAGTAAAGACCGAAAAAGGTTCAAATAATGCCTCGGGGAGAATATCAAACTTCATAGTCACATAAGATGTCACAAAGGAAAAAGTAGAACCGAGATCTAACAAGGCATAAACATTAATAAGAAAAACTTTTGACATACTGATCACCATATCCGGGAGCTCTCTTGGTCACCTTGAGATTGAAAAGTATAAAAACGGTTTTTCTTTTGGGCATTAGAGTTTGAACCACTCGAAGGAGCTTATTTGTCTTCTCTCTCCTTAACCTTGAGCATCAAACAGTCTCTCATCTTATGGCCACTATTCCCACAACTAAAACACCCATCAGTGCCAACTAGGCACTTACCATCATTTTTTCTTCCACACTTTGAACAATTAGGCCTTGCCATATAAGAACCACTATGATTACCTCCTTTAGGTTTAGGGTTAGAAACCCTATCTATGTTGACCCTTGGAGAACTGGAGAAGCCTTGTTTGGAAACCTTTATCTAAACCTTGGTCGACATTTTCCATCGGACCTAACATTGGAGAAATTCCCATCACTGGTTCTAGCTCTTTTCGCCTCCCTATTCTTTTCCTTGTGTTTTGATTCCTCAATTTGTTAAACGTACACCATAAGACATCATATATCCATATCAAGATGGATGATTGTTGTACGATATTTTTTTTACCAAGTCGGACACGCCCGTAAAAAACCTATTCATCTTATCCCTTGAGTCTGCCACCATAGTTGGAGCATATTTGGAAAGCTGAGTGAACATTAGGGCATAGTCCTTCGTGCTCTTACTTCCTTGACGAAGGTTATTGAACTCTTCCACCGTAGCTTCACTCAAATCTCGGAGAAAGAACCTATCAAGAAATGTTGATTTAAATAATTCCCATCCTACCAGGCCGTATCCTACGGGTCTCGCACCTTTCCAGTAATCATACGATAATATGTTTTAGCTGGTAGGCGGCTAACACCGTCTTCTTCTCAGAAGATACCCCCATAATAGCAAGCACTTTATAAATCTCATCTATGAAACTTTGAGAATCCTCTCCCACTTTGGGGCAATGAAATTCGAAAGGGTTAATTCTAGAAAAATCCCTAACCGTTTAAGCATCCGAATTCATATTAGGATTCACCGGGGCTACAACTTCTCTATTGGCTTTAGCTGTCATGGCTTGAGGCAAAATTTTGATAGCAGACCTAAACTCCGCATGGATCACATTATCAACCAAAGAATATATTGGAGCATGGGGAGCTTCAGGAAGATCTCCTTGATTCACATTGCCCTCTTACAGCCTTCTAGCATTAGCCCTTCATGTATTCATATCCTGATGGCACAAGAGAAGCATTAGGAAATGGAAATCCCTTAGAGTTACAATATAAGGCACGACTGAAGAGTAATGAAGAAGTGAAATTACCTAAATATATTGTAGTATCTTATTCATTAGTGTGCCGCTCTTCACACTCATAAACAAGACTCAGCTAGACGTGGCTTATAAGTCATCACCCTAGAATCATTCTAACCTCGTGCTCTGATTACCAAGTTTGTCAAAACCCAGGGGTACCCCCAACATGTAACGTGACGTATAAAACCCCGAAGGACTCCATACAATCCACTTAGCATATCATAAAATAAGCAATAGGATAATAAGAGTAAAAACGCATTTTAAGTCTAAAATTTTCATAAAAGAAAAGCGGATGTCTAGACTATAAGTCTCAACATAGCCATCTATTACAATATTCGAATGAGAAAAGGAACACAACCCCTACAACATAGTCCTCAAAGGAAATACAAGAAATTAACTACAATGAGATAACACCCATCCCCGAATCATGAGGACTCACCAACAAGCTGGGAGAATAAGTAAGATTTTATTGAGATAACCTTGAGACCCGAACCCTACACGTTGGGTAAATGTAGGAAAAGTAGGCGTTAGTACAAAAATTCACCAAGTATGATAGTCATGCATAAAAACATTGAAATCACGCTAAAAGTAACATTTTATTTGAATGCATGCAATTTACTAAGTTAAAACATCATTATGAAGATAGTGGAAAAAGCATAAGTCATAAGCATATTCATTACATAGATCATCATAACATAATAAAAATATTACACAAATACCCTCAAAGCATACTTGTACAATGCATAAGTAAGACCCCATAAATTTCACCCATGCTAAGTAAAGCCTCTTCAGTAAACATAGTTCATAATTCATATTATTGTTCATATTGTTGTGGTTGTGGGAATAAGCCTTAACCGACATGAGACCATGTGAGCTAACATGGAATTTGGTGACTCCCACACCGAAAAGGGTTGCTCTACTTGCATAACGTAGAACCATACTCTTCGATTAGGTGGATCTACTATCTAAATACATATGAAGGCATATAGCTTATGGGATAAAGAGATTGCTACTAGAAACCCGGACTCAACAAAGGTAGTAAGTTTCCATCTCATGAGACATACTTTAGGAACCAGGACTCAACTAGCGTAAAAGGAACCCATTGAAAAGCCAAACTCAACTAGTGTAAAAGCTTTCATCTCATATACAATATATACTCGGTGCTAAGCATTAATTCCCACATAGTTCATATTAACTCTTGACTTAAGTTCATATTCATGGAAGAATGTCTTGACACTCAATCCAGCATAATTCATAAGATAGCTCATAGATCATGAGTGAGAATAACCTTTCATTGTCTATGTTTTCATATAGATTCTATAGGTGAAAAAAGCCTTCCAACCCTATAATCATCATATTATGAGAAAACCTTTCACATCTCAACAACTACATCATAATCATAAACACTTCACTCCCAAAGTGTTCTTAAAGCATATACATAAACTTCATAAAACATGCATAATATCATAATTTACCCTTCCAAGGATCAAAGCTCATATCAAGCAATACATCTAGAATTCACTATATTCGACATGTATATAATCATAATTTAAATAACCCAATCACTACATGTATAATTTCATAACATCCTTCTTTCATCAGCAAACCCATATCACCAGATCATTATTGAGAAATATGGGGATTTTATGGGTTCTTGGTGAATTCATTATAAATTATATACGAAATAATCATTTCATACATAATACAACAAAATTCAACAATTATAATTGATTTTGAAATGAACCCATGCCTTCGGAAAAACACCCTAACTTTTGGGGATTTTTATCTTAGAAATTTGGGTTTTAAAGGGACTCTATTGATGAATTATATCCATGGATGAAGAGATACCATACCTTACCAATAAAACCATAAGAATTTGAATAGAAAACCTTTCTCCTTGAACCCTAGCTTCTTCTTCTTCTTCTTCTTCTTCTTCTTCTTCCACTTTTTCTTCCTCCTCCTCTTCCTCCTCTTCTTCCTCTTCTTCCTCTTCTTCCTCCTCCTCCTCTTCTTCTTCTTCTTCTTCTTCTTCTTCTTCTTCTTCCTCTTCGTCCTCTTCCTCTCCTTCTCCTGCTTCCTCTTCTCCTTCTCCTGCTTCTCCTTCTCCTTCTCCTTCTCCTTCTGCTCCTTCTCCTCCTTCTCCTTCTGCTCCTTCTGCTCCTTCTCCTGCTCCTCCTTCTTCTCCTCCTCCTTCTCCTTTTCCTCCTCCTCCTCCTTCTCCTTCTCCTTCTTCTCCTTCTCCTTCTCCTCCTCCTCCTCCTCCTCCTCCTCCTCCTCCTTCTTCTCCTTCTTCCTCTTCTTCCTCTTCTTCTACTTCTTCATCTTCTTCGACTTCCTCTTCTTCCTCTTCCTCCACTTCTTCTTCCTCTTCCTCCACTTCTTCTTCCTCCTCCTCTTCCTCCTTCTTCCTCCTGTTCCTCCTCTTCCTCTTCCTCTTCCTCTTCCTCTTCCTCTTCCTCTTCCTCTTCTTCTTCTTCTTCTTCTTCTTCTTCTTCTTCTTCTTCTTCTTCTTCTTCTTCTTCTTCTTCTTCTTCTTCTTCTTCTTCTTCTTCTTCTTCTTCTTCTTCTTCTTCTTCTCATATCAATCAATACATCTAGAATTCACTACATTCGACATCTATATAATCATAATTTAACTAATCCAATCACTACATGTATAATTTCATAACATCCTTCTTTCATCAACAAACCCATATCACCAAATCATTATTGAGAAATATGGGGGTTTCATGGGTTCTTGGTGAATTCATTATAAAATCTATATGAAATAATCAATTCATACATAATACAAAAAAATTCAACAATTATAATTGATTTTGAAATGAACCCATGCCTTTGGAAAAAAACCCTAACTTTTGGGAATTATAATTGATTTTGAAATGAACCCATGCCTTCGGAAAAAAACCCTAACTTTTGGGGATTTTTGTCTTTGAAATTTGGGTTTTGAAGGGACTCTATTGATGAATTATTTCATGGATGAAGAGATACCATACCTTAGCAATAAAACCATATGAATTTGAATAGAAAACCTTTCTCCTTGAACCCTAGCTGATGCTGCTGCTGCTTCTTCTTCTTCTTCTTATTATTATTATTATTATTTGAGTGTTTGAAAAATATGACTTAATTTAGGTAAATATGACATAAAAGTTACTTATATAGTGACCCTAATATTACCCAAAATGACTTCACTTTGATTAGACTCAAAAAAAAATTGCCAAAACACCCTTCACTTTAAGTGAGCTACCCAGGTGCCATGAGGGACTCCACGAGCTGTGGTCATTAGCACGATTTGTGGTTCCCTTCGTTGACTTGAGGCAGTGGCTAGGCAACTTGTACCTTTAACTCACAAGCCCAAGGCAAATTCATGAGGCCTTTCTGCCTTGGCTTACGGCATCCTCCAGGTCTGTAACTTTGGGGGATCCAACACTATATCACAGAACAACTCGACGATCCGCTGACTGCTCCTTTCTCTTGCCAACTTGGTTCTTTCCTTCAGGGCTTGGCACACTAGAACTTTAGGCGATCATATGGCCACTCGACAACTCTCCAAATGGATTTGGCGATCACCAGGCTATCTTTTCTTTTTTTTTCTTTCAGCTCGCTTTGTTCCTTTTTGCAACTTAGTGTCCTTATTTTGCTCCTTAATCCATAATCCTTAAAATCAAGGATTTAAATAAGTTATTGGCAGAAAATGAGAATTTGAGGACACTAAACCTATACAAATAGAGCCCTAAATAAGTCCAAATCTCAGACTCTTCACTCTGATACCAAGTTTGTCTCGCCCTGAAGCTACCCCTAGGACGTGGACACGGGACCTAGGATTATGAGTGACCCCAAGCTAACCCTGATGGCATAGCATAAACATACTTAAGCAAACTTAAGTAAAGAAATGTTGTGCGGAAGCTAAATTATCATGTAAACTAAAATCATGGGGGATACCCATAAAACTATCTTAATAAATGAAAACAGACAATTTAACAACAGCTGAAAAGTTAAACTCAAATGCTAAAGCTGAAAGTAACTATATCTGAAATAAGTCTCTAAACTGACTAAAAGTATTGGGACAGGCCCCATTTAAATCTAGCAAAAACTAAAAACTAAAGACTAAAATGGAAAGATAACATGTCAACTATCCTCGAAGAATGAGGACTCACCACTAATGTTGTTGAACTGAAGATTGGGAATCGATCTATGCGTGATGTAACTATTGAGGACCTAAACCTACATCACAAGAAGAGGAAGAGCAGAGTATGCGTCAATACTTGAAAGGTACTGAGAATGTAGGATAGAGTGAAGCTATGTAATAACAAAACTGAACAAGCAATAAAGCAATGATATAATCTAAATATGATCAGGATACTGGAAATATTAAACATGGCTAAACTGAAAGCAATAACCAAGTTTATAACATATTAAGACTGAATACTGAATTATATTGATAATATGGCTAATGCAATAGAATTTGACTTGAACTATAAGGGAGCTACTAATAACCGACATAAAACCACATCAGCTAAATGTTGAGTCTGATGTAGACGCCTAATCGAGAGAACCCATTGTATCTTGCCAGAGGTATAAAGGCATGCTAGCGTGATCACTAAAATGTAATGCCCAACCGAGCGGACTTAACCTATGAGGCACGTAGTTCTAGGATTTGAGGGTGACTAACCCTAGTCCACTCGATATTAAGCTTCTCCCAATTGATTAAGTAATTAACACTTTATGACTGATATGTTGTAATACTAGATAGCTCAAAATACTAGTATGCAAACAGAGAATGCAACATTAATATATTGATAATGGACAATTGAAAACTAAGGCATGCATGTATATATCGAAAATATCTAACCTAGCATGTGTAATTCATGAACTAAAAGAACTACATAGCTAGGGTTTTGAATTTATTAAAGAATCTATATCTAAAGATATTGAATTCATGATAATCTGACTTAGATCATTTTAACAGCTAAAACCCAACAATTTCTAACATTCAAGAAACCCTAGTCTAGACAATATTTAGGGAATCAAGATTCTAACTGAAATCTAGGGACCTAATGGGTGAAAGGAACCCACTAGTGAAATCTCATATACCTGGTGATGAATTCCATGGAGAAATCTTTTGGCTTCAGGGCTGAAATGGATGAAAATGTGTAGTGTTCTTGGACTAGGGCTTGGTCAACTCTTTATCCTTCTGCGTTCTAATTTTTCTAAAGTTTTGTTAAATGATTTGCTTAGGGTAGATTCTAATTTATTTACTAAGCTAAAACTAACGAAAACTACATAGTTTAGGGGCTAAACGATATAGTTTAGGGGTTAAACGATGTAGTTTAGAGGTCCAGTGCATAAGAAAAAGACCAAAAGACCCTTGACTTAAAAGCTGTTGGGGTCACCGAGGGACCGTGGATCGACCAACGGTCCGTGCTAGTCAACCGTCGATCGGCAACTAGGAGCTAAAATTGGGTCTGATCCATGGACACGGACCACGGTCCGTGACCTGATATACCATGAGTTTACGATATTTTTAATACATTTCTCTTAAGGGTTGTTTGTCTAGGGCCATTTTGTATTAAAAATAATGGTTTTGTATCATGTTTGCAGGAAATAGGATTGAATGTGGTAAAGTGAGATGAAAGCTGAAAATCTACAGAAGTGGTCACCCATAAAGGGACCTACGGACCGTAGGTCCTATTACTATTTGTTGATAGTGGGCGTAGATAGGAGCTTTAGGGAAATCTGACCATGTTTGGAACAACGAATTAACCTATGGACCATAGGTCGACCTACGGGCTGTCCTGCACATTCGTAGAAGATGAACTGGGAGTCAAAGTTCTTGTACCTGATGAAAATCCTAAGTATGGAGCCACGAAGGAGGACCCGCATATCATAGGTCAACCTACGGTCCATCCTGCACATTCATTAGTGATGAACTAGGAGCTGAAGGTTCTAGGCCTTGCAGAAATAGTCTAAGTGTTAACCAACGGATGGGACCTACGAACCGTAGGTCGATCCACGGTCCGTAGGTCGAGTCGTCGATCAAAGTCGTGTCCAGAAAGTTTATTTTCTTATTTTGTTTCCTTTGTGTTTAGGACATGTTTTTCTATAAATATGGTATGTAAACCTCATTTTTGGGGGTTAGACACTATTGTTTACTTTTAGTTCTTGGTTTTTTCTTGGGAATTTACTTGAAAACCTTAGCAATTTGATTTTCCGATTTCGGTTTACAAGATTTTGCTTTGAAATTCAATTGGAGATTATGGGTTTCTTCTACCCTAAATGTAAGTTCATGCATTCTCTTTATCAAAATATGGATTATGTTCTTTCAAGCATGAGTAACTAAATCCACAACTAGGTTTGTGGGAACCATAAGGAATTAACAACGTATGAATAATAAATAAGTAATTCTTGAATAGTGTTTAGGCATGTATTTGTAATTCTTTCGCTTAGAAGTCTTCCTAACGAGTGCACGCGTTAGAACTCGCCTTGTTGCTACTTTCTAGACCAAGGAGGTAGTTAATAAGAAAAGAATTATCAACAGAGATTTAGTGTGATACTATCTAATAGTCTAATGTCAATTGGTGCGAGGTGAAAACTAAGCCATACATTGATGTGATGTCTAATTTGAGGTAAAGGTATGGGTTAGTAAACTAAACACATGAGCCGGACCAAGGTGCGGGGTGAAATTTCCTATTTGGAGGACCAATCATATAGGGATATCTATCTTACCAACTCTTCACGTAAAACACTAGGAAAGGATTGTTGTTATTAGGATTACTGTGTTAAGAGCTTATGGGAAACACATACACCCTAGTTTCTCTCTCTCAATTGATAACAACAAAGTTTGAATATTTCTCTCTTGTTATTTAAACAACAATTAGTTATTTGTTACACAAATCCCCCCCTTCCCCACCTTTTACTTGTCTCAGAAATAACTTGACTAAACGAATATAATAGTGAGTTGAATTTAAGTCTAAACCATATTTCTCGTGGGATCGACCCCAACCTACAAGTTAGGTTCTTTATTTGATAACGATCGCTTATACTTCTTTATGGAGGTGTAATTTAAGCGTATCAAATTTTGGCACCGATGCTAGGGAATAAGGCTTTTGGATTAAATTTAACTACATTATTAAACTTTAGTCAATTATTTACTAATTTTACGTTTTCTGTTGTTTTTATTTTCTTCAAGTTTCTACTATAGTGTATGCCAAGTACATGGAGTTGAGGCGAACCATTGAACCCATATAGTCTAGAGTTGAGCAAAACTTTGAGAAAGATGAATAACCAATGGGTCTGTAATAATCTAGTCATAGAGGGGTCTGAGGAACAAGTGAATAATGAGAATGCTCAGATTTAGGGTGATAATCTACTCGGAGATGCATTGAGGGTACAGAACCCACCTGAACCAAGATTGCGTGATAATTACATGGTTGACTTCAATACCGCCGAATCTGAAGGACCTATTGTTCTCCCTCTTCTACCTCTAGGGCATACATTCCTGGTGACTAGACGTTTGATGCAGATGCTTACAAGAAGGGGTTTGTTCTCTGGTATGACTTCAGAAGATCTGCATGAGCATATGGCCAAGTTGAGGAGTGTTTGCAAGAGTTGTGTGGGTCGACCAAAGTTGGACATGAATGTCATAAGGTTGAGAATCTTCCCTCTATCACTGACCGAAAATGCTGCGGTATGGTTTTCTGAGCTTCTGTATAACTCGATTCATACATGGGATCAATTGCATAAGGTGTTCATGGTAAAGTATTTTTCGTTGTCCAAGAAGTTGAATCACAAGGAAAAACTGAATAACTTTGTGGCACTACCTGCAGAGTCTGTGAGTAATTCGTGGGATAGGTTCACTGTATTCATACGATGTGTTCCAAATAACCACATTAATGATGTGTCACTAAAGAAGTACTTCTACAAAGGTCAGGATGACAATAGTAAGGTTATGATTGATACTATCGCTGGAGGATCATATGGTGGGTGCACTTTTGAGGAGATCGCTAAGAAATTGGAGAAGATTTCCCAAAATAATAAAGCATGGAGCACTAGAAAGTCAGACACCAGAAGAAATACATTTGTAGTTCAAGCTGCACCTAGTCAATCGTCCGATGACATTCGTAAGGAGATGGTTCAGATGAGGACAATACTTGGGTTGGTGTTGAAGCATGTAAGTGGAGGTGCATAAAAGGTAAATACAGTAAACTAATTGACTAGAACTCCACCACCACGAGTTGAGGAATGCTACTATGAGGAGGATGCTTACTTAGTGAATGATTAGATTGGGGGTTTTTGAGCCAATGCCCAAGGTTCCAATTCCGATAATTGGCGCCAAGGTCAAGGAAACCAAGGTCGAAACTATGGTAACTACAATCGAGAGAGTCAGTATGTCCAGGATGGGAACTACAATCGCTACAACAACTACAATCGAAATAACTATGGCAATAGAAACGAGAGAGTTGGGTCTTATGTTACACTTGCAAATTAGGAATCTAGCAATAGAGAAGCTGGGGGTAGTATGTCACGGATTGAGGATATGATGTAGAAGATGATGAAAAGGTTTAACATAACTGATGAGAATGTGAAAGAGATGTGAAAGGACTTGTCTGGAATTTGTCAAAAAGTTGATGTCCATGTAGTGTCGATCAAGCAACTAGAGCAGCAGATGAATCAGTTGTCCACAGTAAACCCACGTTAGCCTGGCACACTTCATAGCAACACCATCCTGAATCCAAAGAATGATGGGCATTGTATGGAAGTCACTACTCGAGGGGGTAAACAGACCATTGATCCACCCATGTCATCTGAGGTTGAAATTGTGGTTGAAAAAGATGATAATGAGATTGAGGTTACTAGAGAGTCCAAGAATGTTATAGAGAAGGAAGTGGAGGTAACCCAAAAAGTTGTTCACATGCCTAGACCTCCAACTCCATTCCCATAGAGGTAGGTAAAGAAGAATGAAGAAGGAAAATACCGCAGTTTTATTATTAAGTTGAAACAGCTTTCATCAATGTTCCGTTGATAGAAGCTTTGAACCAAATGCCTGGGTATGAGAAATTTATGAAAGATTTGGTGACTAATAATAGGGTCATCAGTTTTGAAGATAATGATAGGTTGCAACATTGCAGTGCTATTGCGACTAGGTCACTTGTGCAGAAGAAAGAGGATCCTGGTACTTTCACTATTCTTTGTACCATCGGGTTGTTGCATTTTGCTAAGGCGTTGTGTGATTTGGGTGCTAGTATTAATCTGATGTCATTGTCTATTTACAAGAAGTTGGATTTAGGGGCTCCAAAATCGGTTACGATGCAATTACTTATAGCCGATAGAACTGTGAAGAAGCCCATTGGTGTTCTCCAAGATGTACTTGTGAAAGTGGAGTCCTTCATTTTTTCGTTGGATTTTGTGATACTTGATTTGTAGTGACCCCTTTCCATTTACCGTATGCATATAAATTACAAGATATATATATATATATTTCTATTATTTTTTTTCTTCATGCAAGTAATTAATGATAATAAAAATTATCCACTTCCGAGCATCCAAACTAGTTGGGTTCATGCTTTATACGATCATTACAAACAAGTAGGACACGTAACATATTACAAAACTTGGGCTTACACACCCCAAATAAACCAAACACATAGCCATACTTAGATTACAACCCATGGACATGATACGGTTAGGCTTCAAAATCGAACGCAAATATACATCACATAGATCGTGTATAAGTACCAAAACTTATACAAAATATATATGCCTATATGAAAATGTGATCTTCTTTAAGGTTCTCAAAATTTCCATCGCCCATGGCCATCTTCATCACTCCTCTCGATTAGCCCCTACGATAGAAACAACTATCGCTAAGCATAAAGTTTAGTGGTGTAAAAACTATAGGGTCAAAATCCTCAAAATTCATCAAGCCACCTTTACCAAGTCAATGAGCAATATACTTGAAACATAATAAATAAATCAAGTAACAATAGATAACAAGTATCAAATTCGATATTCAAAGATACAAATGTCAAGAAGCTCATCGCACCATTTTTCGAGAATTTCAATAGCAAGGCTCGCCCAATATATACTTCATGTCGTCACACTCAGCACAAGAAAGTATCAAGAAGGGTCACTGCCCTGTATCAAGAAGGACCGAAGCCCTGTATCAAGAGAACCAAAAACCATAGTAAAAATGGCTTTCTAGTTCGTACTTAAAATGGATAACCTCCATTTCTAAGACGAACTACAAATCCAGAGTCAAGATGGCAAATGATCCGAATCAAGAGGCTTGCCAATAGTGACAAAGCCACAGCCACAAGAAGGACATAGTCCCAACAAGAGTGCCAAGTGATCAAACAATCTGTACAAGTGGGCGAGTTACACAAGCATCATACCAACACGACAATGCAAAGTGACAAGAGGTAGCTGAGGTATCAAGATCAAATTTCATATATACCAGCCATTACAAGAGTGCAAGTACAAGTTTATACACAAACCTCAATACTTTAGCGTAGCAATAGTCCAATAAACTTCGCAAGCTCAAACCGGAGACCAACCAACGTATCAAGTTCCTCAACTTGTTCACAAGTCTATACAACCTTAAAAATGCAATTAAATAACTTCTTTAATTTCTAATATCTTAATACTATCAAAATAAAACAGGACTATCATCATAAGTAAGCTCAGCCCACACAGATACAATTCTGTGCTCGAAACAGTGATTCTGGCCAGTTTAGTACCCCATGTTGCAACTTAAATTTGAACAGGAAAACAGCAAAAATAGATTTTGTAACCTTCAAGAAAGTTGCAGATACATCTCTTAAGATTTCAACGCAACAAGAATCACTCAAAAATACATTTGTTTCAACAAGATATCATCGATACACTAACAGTGGTTCCTACCGGATTTCTGAATCCGAAATCTGGACAACACTTGTCCTGTGTTGCGTCCCATTTTTCACATCCATAACAGCTAATTTAGACTTTCCCATAAACATAAGAGTTGTAGATATATGAATTATCTTTCCAAATCATATTTATGCACCCAAAATGGAGTTCTATCGAACTATATATTCTAAACGTAACACAACCTACTCAGCTACAACAACAGAGAAATCTGGACAGAACTTGTCCTGTGTTGCATCCCAGTTTTCACATCCATAACAGCTAAATCAGACTTTCACATAAACATAAGAGTTGTAGGTACATGAATCAACTTTCCAAAACATATTTATTAACCCAAAATGGATTTCCAGATCACAAGATATACACAATTTACCAAACACTACCAGCTCAGAGACAGATTTCAGCCACTTACCAACAAGGCAGTTTGTCTCTTTGATTCCAGCCAAAAGACCAAGGTTTTTTTTCTTGTAATTTTGATGAAGAAATGATAAGCTAAGTTTCCAAGGGTTTTAATCTTCCATTCCACGAAATTTTTCAAAGATGAGTGAACTATATAGTCAACAAGTGATGTTTATCACTTGGACACTTGGCTGGCCTAGGTGCTGCCAACCATACTTTATATTTTTATCCTTTTGTGCTGCCCAAAAATGCATATTTACATATTTATATGTATATGCCTCAACACCATTTAATTACCTATAATTAGGATAGAATATTATGTATATACCCCAACACAAATCCATCCGTTACGATACACTTTACGTTAAGCAAGTTAGAAATTTTTCCACAACTTTAAAGTTTCCAAAATGTGAATAAACCATGTTGAAGTAGTTTAGCGAAGGTAAATCAATATACAAATTCTTACTAGCATTTAGGGGTGTTACATGATTGTGAGGTTGATTTTGAGGTTCCCGTCATCCTAGAGAGACCATTCCTTGCTAGTGGGCGCACCTTGGTTGATATAGAGAGAGGGCAGATGAAGTTCTGATTGAATAGTGACGAGGTAACTTTTAATATCTATAGGTCCATGAAGTAGGAAAGTGATCTCAAGTCAGTGTCAGTGGTGAATCATACTGTAGAGCGAGGTTCTATTGTGTCTATTAAAGAGAGGTTGGGTGTTGATGCACTTGCAGCGGTAATGATGAATTTTGAGGGTGATGGTATTGAAGACTATGATAAGTTAGTTTCCACACTTGATAGGTTCAAATTTCTTTCCAAACCAAAGAAATTGGAGTTAGATATGAAGAATTGTGACTCTCTACCAGCAAAACGATCTGTTGAAGAGGCTCCAAAGTTAAAGCTTAAGGCTCTACCATCACATTTGAGGTATGTATTCTTGAGGAGAGATGGTACTTTACCGGTCATCATTGCGACCGATTTGACTGCGGTACAAGTTGAGGCATTGGTTTTTGTGTTGAAGAGGTTCAAGCTGCTATTGGTTGGACTATTGCCGACATTTTTGGGATTCCTCCTAGCATTTGTTCTCATAACATCCAACTCATGCCGGATCACAAGCCTAGTATCAAACACCAAAGGAGACTAAATCCTCCTATGCAAGAGGTAGTGAAAAAGGAAATCATCAAGTGGTCGGATGCTGGAGTCATATATCCCATTGCAGATAGTAGTTGGGTTTGTCCTATTCAGTATGTGCCCAAGAAAGGTGGGATTATTGTGGCTCCTAATGCGAAAAATGAGCTTGTTCCAATGCGTCCAGTGACTAGATGGAGAGTATGCATGGACTACCGGAAATTGAATGCTTGGACAAAAAAGGACCACTTCCCTATGTCATTCATGGATCAGATGCTGGACCACCTTGCTGGTAAGGGTTGGTATTGCTTTCTTGATGATTATTCAGGCTGCAATCAAATCTTCATAGCTCCATAAGACCAAGAGAAGACCACCTTCACTTGCCCTTATGAGACTTTCGCCTACAAACAGATGTCATTTCGGTTGTGTAATGCTCCAGCAACCTTCTAGAGTTGCATGATGTCAATATTTTCATATATGGTGGAGGACACTATTGAGGTATTTATGGATGATTTTTGTGTGGTAGGTGACTCGTTTGATGGTTTTCTGATGCATTTGGTTGAGGTACTGAAACAGTGCGAAGAGTGCAATCTTGTGCTCAATTGGGAAAAATGCCACTTCATGGTGAAAGAGGGGATCGTTCTGGGTCATCGGATTTTTTAGAAGGATATTGAGGTTGATAGAGCTAAAGTTGAGGTAATAGAAAAGCTTTCACCACCTATCTCTGTTAAAGGTGTTAGAAGTTTTCTTGGGCATGCAGGCTTTTATAGGAGGTTCATCAAGGATATCTCCAAAATTGCACACCCATTATGCAAATTGTTCGAAAAGAAGTGTAAGTTTGATTTTGATGATGCTTGTCTGAGAGCATTTGGAGAGTTGAAAGCATAGTTAGTTTCCGCACCTATCATTATTTCACCGGATTGGGTCCAATCATTCGAAGTGATGTGTGATTCGAGTGGAGTGGCGCTAGGTGTGGTATTGGGACAGAGGCGACAGAAGATTCTTCATCTAATTTACTATGCCTGCAAAGCTCTAAATGTGGCTCAAAAGAACTACACGGTGACTGAACAAGAACTCCTTGCTGTGGTTTTTGCATTCGAGAAATTTTGATCTTACTTGCTTGGTACTAAGTGATGAGTCCATGATTTGGACACATTTAGGGCTTTATTTGAATAAATTTAGCATGATCAAATGCATATTTTGTACCAATAATAGATGTAAATCCTTGAATTTTAGGTATTTGGATTAAGGAACAAAGCGTGGACACTATTGAGCAAAAAGGAACAAGGCAACTAAAAGAACGAAGAAAAGATGGCATAAGGATCGCCGATCATCCTTGGCCTCGCCAAATGTTCTAGTGTGCTGAGCCCTAAAGGAGAAAATCAAGTCGGCGATAGAAAGGGGTAGTCGGCGAGTCACCAAATGGTTTCGCAATACAGTGCCATATCGCCCAAAGTTACAGAACTTGAAGATGCTGAAGGCCAAAGAAAAAAGGTAATGGAATTGACCAAAGCAACTTGTCGATCCCGCTTACTGCGCAGATTGGACCTTCACAGGACACTTTTTTACAACTATAAATACTTGTTTAAATTTTTAGCTTAGTATCTGATCTTGTGTTGAAACATATTATTTTTCAGTTTTTGAGGTTGAGAACTTAGAATAGAATAGAGAGACATTATTTCATTAGCTTTGAAGATTTGAAGATTTCCATTTCTAAGAAATTTGAAGTCGGTGTTAAAGATTCTTCATCTTAACCTTTGTAAAGACAATATCAATCATACCCAGTTAATGATAACACAACTTGGTAAAGATTTTTACCTTTTTACTATATGTAGCTAAAACCCCATTATGTGATTATTGGTTGATTTAACTACTAGGTATTGTTAATTGATAGTTTATTTATTGTTTAAAAGTGATTTCGTTCAGTAATCATGGTTGAATTTAGTGGGTTGTAGTTGCAAATACAATCTTAACTTCATGTTATTGGCTTGCTTGAGAGAGAGGTTTTAAAACCAAAATTACTAAATCGATAATCTGTGGGTATTAGGTTGTCATGGGTTTAGCTCAAGAGAGTGAACCCTCAACCCTTTTCCACACATTTAGCTCGAGAGAGTGAATGGACTAAAGCGAAGGTTGTGCTTCATTGCTGCTTATTGGTGTTCGAGAGAAACTAATTTGATTCGGGGTAAATTGTTTGAGAGAAAATTTACCCCCACTAAAGACTAGCTTATTCACCGATTTGCAGTTGTTTGCTATTAATTACAATTACCCAATTGTTTACCTTAGTCCATAATCCTATCACATCCCAAGAATCCAGTCTCCATATTTGTATTTTTGTATTATTTACTATTTTAGTTAATAGTACAAACAAACCCCCTTGATATTTGACATTTGTGTCACCCCAAACTTGAATTATTTTTTTATTCGTAAATATTTTCAGCTATGATTTACTTGAACATATTTATGTTTTTCTATTAATTCTTAAGTACGAACCACTCCCTTGGGACTCGACCCCAACTCACTAGTAGGGTTATATTACTACTCACGATCGTTGGCACTTAGTATTGGATGAAGTGTCCTGAGTGAAATCAAAAATGGTGCCACTACCGGGGAGTGGTGTTACTTGAGAATTTTTAGTTAAGTTGGATTTTGTTCTTGTATGTTATAGTTCTAATTACTTAATTTTTAGTTTTGTTTTGCTTTTTTGTGTTGAAACAGGAAAAATGAGTGTGAATGGTGACTAAATGGACCACCCCCTTTTGAGATTTTTGATTCTTAGGGATAACCTCCTAACATTCAAGAAATTGGGGGGTGAGTCTTTCCATGAGATGTGGCCGAGATTTAACGCATCACTGTAGTAGTGCCCAGCTCATGGAATGCCAGCTATATTGCTACTGGAATGTTTCTACCGGGGTCTTAACCCCGAAAATAGAAGCGCTGTTGATCAACTTTTTGCAGGTTGTTTGATACAACAACCCTATTAAGTAGTAGCCCAACTCCTTGATGGCATGATTAAAGCCAATAAGGAAATATAAAAAGACCAAGAATTGGCCACACTGATAACTCAGTTGGATGAGTTGGCCAAAAAGATAATGGAGGTGGAAGTCCAATGCAAAAGAAAGGATAGATACATCTCTTCTCATGAGCGAAGAAGGCTAAGGACGATGAGGGTAGACATGTCAAAGGAATACTCTTAATCATTCGCCCAAAGGTCAATAAACATGATAGAATGCTAAAAGAGATGAAGGAGAATGTTGAAGTACTAAATCACATAATTGACTCTCACTCCAGATCTATCTAGCTAATTGAAAACCTCGTAGGTCATGTATGGCCTCATCTTCACCCAAACAAACAAGAAAGGTTACTTAGTGACACTAAGGTCAACCCCAAAAATGGAGATTGAGTGTGGACTTGGGTTGTGCCACAACGTTAACTAAGGCGCTTCTTAGAAGGTAACCCAAGGTTTTACCGCTTTATTTTTATTTAAGAAATAATGGTGTGTTGTTTGTGTAGGCCGACGTGTGGAAAGTGAGTTAAAAATGCAAATTGGCAAGCCAAAGGTCCAGTCAGAACATCGCCAAAGAGGTCGGCAACCCAAACCCAGACCACTATTGGACTCAATACAATTTTAAGTTGGAGTCTATAAAATTCGGCGAGCCCAAGAAATTATTGGTGAGTCACCAACCAAGTCGGGGATCGCGATCTATACTGTCGTTTGGACCCCCAAATCAACTAAGGGCCCTATAAAACTCAGCGAGGTAAGTAACCACTTGGCGTATCATGGAGTGGGTCAGCAAGTATAACTAATATCGCCGAATAGGCAAGAACTGGACGATTTTTATAAGGCCAAAGGTTTAAACTTTTAAACTTTTCACTTTCCCTCACTTTCTACCTTCAAAAACTCACACCTATTTAGTATTTTCTATATTTCTTGTGTTTTTACTGCATTTTATTTGTTCATTGATGCTCGAAGTTGGATTACATTGTCGCCTAGCATTTAAATTTTATTTATTTGGCATAAAAGGTTGGTTTTCCGAACCCCGAGTTTATTTTTATTAATTTTGTACTCCTATGCAAATGATCTTATCTCATTGTAGTGTGCTGGGCCTCTCTAATAGGATTAGAATGTTTGAATTATTGCTCTAATTTGAATGCGTTGCCCGTATTGTTTTTAATGTTGAAATCCCATAATGTTATGCCTTAAAATTGGTTAAATTTTGTAAGGTTGTGCTTGCATGTCGTTGTTTTTAATTGGGTGAAGTTTGAGTAGCCCGTATTTGTGTCAAACGACGTAATTTTCCCAATGATAGAGCTAGTAACGTCCTTCTTAAAGGCAAAATTCGTCAATTGGCCAAATTTAGCAAAACCAAGAGAAATCTTAGTATCCCGAGGTAATGGCTGTTATGGGTCTTGCTTTAATTCGACCAGTGCATGCTTTGACTTTTTTTTGGGTTACGGGGTTGAATTCAAGAAAATGGGTTGAAAGTAGGAACGTTGGGTCGTTTGGCAAGCTAGGTCGAGCTTGCCAAACCACTTGGCGATTTGCCAAGTTCCCTATTTGGCCTTTAATTTCATGTTAAATGTGTTGTTGGGTTTTGTAACTTTTGGCAAGAAGCCTGAGGTCACCGAAGGCACTCGGCGACTCACTGAAAGTCTTCTTAATCACCATTTGTCTGCACCCCTAAGCATTTTTTGTACTGTTACTTTCGGCAAACCAACCCTAACTCGCTGAAAGCTGTCAGCGATTCGCCAAAAGGCCCTTCCTATTGTTGACATGCCAATATTTTAAAGCCAATCCTTTCGGCGAGCCCGATCTAGCTGGCTAAATCGATTCGGCGACTCGCCGACTTGTTCGGTGAGTCTTTCTACAACTATTTTTCTGTGAATTTAACTGAATTGTTTCTAAATTTTTCCCGATGTTTTGCAGAGATGGATAGATCTAAAGTTGCAGGAAGAAACATGCCACCCTGAAGGAAATCAAAAGGGATTGCACTCAATGAGGATGCAGCTGCATCCAGGGGCAAGGCTACAAAACTACCCACAACTGGTGGGAAAGGGAAAGGTAAAGGCAAAGCACCTGCGTCACCGGACGCAAGCTCCGACAGTGACGGTATCTACACTTACCTCACCACTTCTGAGAGTGAGGGTGAGCATCAGAAGCCTCAGACTATAGCTTCTCATGATGATAAGCTGGTAGTAGTACACAAGGCAGAGCTACGTTCAAAAAGAATGCATAATCCGTCTAGAATCAAGACTCCTCCACCCACTACTTCTTCTCCTCCAGTTCTAGAGCAAGCTGTAGTCCTAGCACCTCTTGTACAAGGTCTTTCTCCTAAGTCAATGAACAGATTAAAGACTAAGGGGCTGAGGACGATTATTGAGGAGAAGTGTATGTCCACAGATGGGGTCATTGATAGGTACCCAGAGATTATGAGATGTTTGAAGTCTCATAAGTTTCAGATCATCACAAAGCCCTGTGGCGCGTATATACCAAGATGGGTCTGATAGTTCTACAATGCTTACAGTACATTGATACCACAAGCGAAAAAGCCAGCAGCTAAATTCAAGCCGGTTGACTACGTGGTCGTCAGGGTAACAAAGTGCAATGTGATTTTACTGTCATCAACACAATATTAGAATACACTACGAGGCTTGAGGATGACTGCATCCATAAAATCAGGATGACAACTCTGGAGAACATAAAGAAGTGGCAGGCTCCGTTAATATCAGATGGCACTCCCAAGTGGCTTGAGTTGGAGGAGCTATTGAAACACAGGACCTCAATGTTGCAGCGAGGTATTGTTTTGGCTTCATCAGCAGCACAATCATGCCCTCCCAAAATTAGTCTATTCTTCACCACGCCAAAGCAACCTATTTGGGCTGTCTCATTAGGGGTCAAGAATAAACTTGGGGATGATCATCGCAAAAGAAATGCTCATACGGGCCAAGCAACACCAGGCCTCACTCTCCATCCCAATGTTGATCACCAAGCTATGCAAATGATCTCGAGTTTCGAGAGATGCAAAGAAGGATGTGGAAGTGATTCTTACATCCTCTACTAATATCTGGAGAATTGAGGTTAAATATAAAAAGGACCAAGCTAAGAAGAAGAAGAAGGTCGCCCCGGTAGATGCATCCCCGATTATGGATATAGATTCACTACCTGCATAGGCATCATTTCCTACTCTGACCCATGAGCCTTCAGGTACCTCTTGTGCTGTCCCTTTTGATATTCCTAGTTCTTTTGCTGCTACACTCCCTCCTAGACCTACTGCTGCTCCTGTTTCCCAAACCACGATCACTCAACCTTCATTACTCTGAATGGGATAGCTTGCCCATTCTGTTGATCGTCGGGTTACCAGACTCAAAGCCTCCATTTCGAGCATGATTCAGACTATACTGGCTGATGTTGTGACACTATTAAGCGCTGCCATTGATGCCCTTGTGGTAAGGATAGCAGTGTGTGAGTGTGGCCAAGGGGCCACCGAAGAGGTTACGACCTTAAAGGTCATTATTATTGTGTTAAGGAGTGACGTGGATCAGCTAAAGTCCACCGACATCTCCATGATCTTCGGGATGGTAGAAATTCCAGATATACTAGATATGCCTTCGACTACCGCCAGAGATGAGATTAGAGTTGAGGAAGCAGCTGATCTTGAGTTTGAGGCGGAGACTGATGAGGAGATGCTCGAGGTGGCTTAGGAAGCTTCATCTGAGGGCCTTATTGAGACTGAAGGGGCTATGGTAGATGCTACTGTGCAGGCTTTCTTAGTAGATACTCCCTTGGCTGCTCCTAGTCCTATTACTATTTCTTCTGAGTGACTCCGAGCACTGATGCCCAAGTCCAGACTGATGCACCGGGCACTGATGCCCAGACAGATGGAGCGACTGAGTAGATAAGATCCCCTCTTTACCTCCTTCTATGTCTTATTTTATTTTAACTTTTGGATATTTTTGTTTGAATTTAAGGACAAATGACTTTATTTGTGGTGGGGTGAGGCCCACCTTTTGTGTATTTTTTGTGAATATTGATGTTTTGTTTATATATTGGGTTTAGAGCCATAATTATGTTTTTACACTGTTTTTGTGGATTGTTGAGCTTGTGGCTCCTTGTTTTAAATGTAAATGATTTTTGACCCTTCTGAAAAATTTTACCACCTCTTATTTGTGTTGAATATGGTTGCCCTTTTGCAAATTTGAGTATCGGTTTTGATCAATACCGATGACTTGAATAGTGCTCATAATCGAACAAAAATGAATATGTGGCTACGAAAGACCAAATGAAGGTGCATAGACAATATGTGAACTCTTTACATCTCGTTGTGACTAGCCAAGTATTGAATTGAGTCTCTTGTGATGAACATTGCACACTAATGAAAGTGTGGAGTCTTGTTTGTCATTGGTGTCAATGCCTTATGTAATGAGCTTACCGTGAACCATGTGTGATGACACCTAAAATTTTCCCTGTTGGGCCAGTTGACTAAGTGATGCAATCTCTTGATATGATCTTAGGCAACTTTAAAGAGTGTGAAACTATTTGACATTATACCTCTTTTGTGGTCTACCTTATGAGTGTTTGAACTCCTTTTGAGCACCCTTTGAGCCTTAACATTTTCTTGGAAGAAACTTTATGAAAACATAACCTTTCTTGATCCAATACCCATAATCCTCATGATTTGTGGTTTGTTTGAATAGCCAACTTAGGTCAAAAGCCTAAGTTAGGAGTGTAGTGAAAAGAGAAGGTAAATCAAGGAGTGCAAGAAAGTCCCCTTTTACCCATGTTTTGAGAAAAATGGAACGCCTCCATACAAAAAAAAAAAAAGAAAAGAATGAAAAAGAAAAGGAAAGAAAAAGTTGCGGAATAAAGTTGTGAAAATGCAAAAAGAATGGGGTTTCCAACAATCCATGGAAAGTGAATAATGGGATGACTTGTGAGCACGAACAAAAAAAGATGAAGAAAAGGACAGGAAGTGCTCTTCACACCACAACTCATGAGAACTATAGCCATTGAGCCTATATGACCAAACCTTTGCACTCAGCCCCGTTATAGGCCGTGAAAAGATCTTTTTGATCTTGAGTGAGCTGAAACAAGTGTTGGTCGGAAAATACGGGCAAACCTAAGGGTCAAATCATACATTGTGTTCATCTTTGTGAGTGTGAGTGTTGCATTTGATTGCGAAACTTTAAATTGTTGAATCATTGCGTGTGAATATGGAATCATTCTTTGTGTGAGGGCATTTGAATATCTTTGTTGAGCTTGAACTTGCATTTGAAGCAAGTATTGTGAGCTTGAGATTCTTTGATATTGATGAGTCATAACTTGACTCTTTGAGTGCACAATTAATCTTTGCATGAGTAAGTTCAGTCTTTTTGTGTGCATTCATGATTGAATCTTGTGTAGCACTGTTTGAGACATCCTTTTTGAACATGAGTTTTACTTGAGGACAAGCAAAAGTTTAAGTTGGGGGTGTTGATGAGTCCACGATTTGGACTAATTTAGGGCTTTATTTGAATACATTTAGCGTCCTCAAATGCATATTTTGTACCAATAACTGATGTAAATCCTTAAATTTAAGGTATTTGGATTGAGTAACAAAGCCTGGACACTATTGAGCAAAAAGGAAAAAGGCAGCTAAAAGAACGAAGAAAAGACGGCTTGAGGATCGCCTAACCCATTGGGCGAGTCGTCAAACGACCTTGATCTCGCCAAAGACGTGTGCCAAGCCCTAAATAAAAAATTCAAGTCGGAGATAGAAAGGAGCAGTCGGTGAGTCACCGAATGGTTCCGAGATGCAGTGCCATATCGTCCGAAGTTAGAGAACTTGAAGATGCTGAAGACCAAAAAAAAAGGCGATGGAATTGACCAAAGGGTGGATCGCCGATTGGATCGACGATCCCTACTTACTGCGACGACTGGACCTTCGCAGTACACTTTTTGACAACTATAAATACTTGTTTACATATTTAGCTTAGTATCTGATCTTGTGTTGAAATATATTATTTTTCAGTTTTTGAAGTTGAGACCTTAGAACTAAATAGAGAGACAATATTTCCTTAGATTTGAAGATTTGAAGATTTCCATTTCTAAGAAATTCGAAGTGAGTGTCGAAGATTCTTCATCTTAACCTTCGTAAAGACAATATCAATTGTACCCAGATAATGATAACACAACTTGGTAATGATTTTTACCTTTTTACTATGTCTAGCTAAAACCCCAATTCTTGGGGTGTGATTATTTGATTATTGGTTGATTTAACTACTAGGTATTGTTAATTGATAGTTTATTTATTGTTTAAAAGTGATTTCATTCAGTAATCATGGTTGAATTTAATGGGTTGTAGTTGCAAATACAATCTTAACTTCGTGTTATTGGCTTGCTCGAGAGAGAGGTTTTAAAACCAAAATTACTAGATCAATAGTTTGTAGGTATTAGGTTGTCAAGGGTTTAGCTCAAGAGAGTGAACCCTCAACCCTTTTCCACACATTCAACTCGAGAGAGTGAATGGACTAAAGTGAAGGTTATGCTTCATTGTTGCTTATTAGTGTTCGAGAGAAACCAATTTGATTTAGGGTAAATTGTTTGAGACAAAGTTTACCCCCACTAAAGTCTAGCTTATTCACCGATCTGCAGTTGTTCACTATAAATTACAATTACCCAATTGTTTGCCTTATCCCATAATCCTATCACATCCCAAGAATCCAGTCTCCATATTCGTGTTTTAGTGTTATTTAATATTTTAGCTGAAGCACAAACAAACCCCCTTGATATTTGACACTTGTGTCACTCCAAACTTGAATTATGTATTTATTCGTAAATGTGTTTAGCTATGATTGACTTGAGCATATTTATGTTTTTTTATTAATTCTTGAGTACGAACAACTCCATTGAGACTCGATTCCAACTCACTAGTTAGGTTATGTTACTACTCATGATCATTGGCACTTAGTATTGGATGAGTTTTCTGATACGTGAAATCACTAAGGTCATAGTGCATACTGACCATTCTACAATGAGGTATCTAATGGCTACGAAGGATGGAAAATCGAGGTTGATTAGATGGGTATTGTTGCTGCAAGAGTTCGATTTTGAGGTGAAAGATAGAAAGGGGACAGAAAATCAAGTTGTCAATCATTTATCCAGATTAGTGGAGGAAGTTATGCTCAAGCTGGGAGATGGGGCTGAAATTAATGATGCTTTTCCAGACGAATAGGTATTGGCTGCTTCTCATGATCTTATTCATTGGTTCGCAGACTTTGCTAACTACTTGGCTAGTGATCTGGTTCCATCGGATTTGTATTTTCACCAAAAGAAAAAGCTTATGCATGATGTGAAGAAGTTCTTTTGGGATGAGTCATATTTGTTATGTATTTGTGCTGAGGGGATTATTTGTCGTTGTGTGCCCGAGAATGAGATTCTGAGAATTCTAGAGGCGTGTCATTCATCGCCTATTGGTGGGCATCATAGTGGTATTTGGATTGCTAATAAAATATTGCAGTGTGGATATTACTGGTCTACCATCCACTAAGATACTCATGATTTCTCCAAGTCTTGTGATCGTTGCCAAAGAGAAGGAGCAATTTCAAAGAGGCAAGAGCTTCCTATGAATTCGATATTGATGATTGAATTGTTTAATGTATGGGGCCTTGACTTTATGGGTCCATTTGTGAGTTCACATGGGATGAAGTATATTCTTGTTGCGGTTGATTATGCGTCGAAATGGGTGGAAGCAATTGTGCTTTCAAACAATGAAGGGAAAAGTGTCACCGCATTCCTGAAAAAAAGTATCTTCTCCAGATTTGGTACACCTAGGGCGATTATCAGCGATGGAGGCTCCCACTTTTGTAATAAGTTGTTCAAGACGTTGCTAGAGAAATATAGCGTATGTCACAATGTAGCTAATCCTTACCATCTGCAGTCTAGTGGGCAAGTTGAAGTGTCAAACAGAAAGATCAAGCAGATTCTTGCAAAAACTGTGAATGCCAATAGAACGGACTGGTTAAGGAGGCTTGATAATGCTCTATGGGCCTATTGCAGTGCATTCAAGACTCCTGTAGGTATGTCCCCCTACCAACCTGTATATGGGAAGTCATGCCATTTGTCGGTAGAGCTAGAGCATAAGGCCATATGGGCGCTAAAGAAGTTGAATTTGGATTGGGGTGCGCATCGAGTCAAAGAGTGAATGACATAAATGAGCTTGATGAGTTTTGCCTATAAGCGTATGAAAGTTCAGCCTTGTACAAGGATAAGATAAAAAAGTATCATGATCAAAAGATTAAAAAGCGTGAATTAGTTGTGGATGATCTGGTGCTTCTATTCAACTAAAGGTTGCGTTTGTTTCCTGGCAAACTCAAGTCCAAGTGGATCGAGCCATTCATAGTCACTCAAGTGTTCCCATATGGAGCGGTCGAGCTCGAGAACAAGGACGGAACAAGGTTCAAGGTGAACGGGCAAAGGATCAAAGTCTACAAGAGGCAATTGGAGAGTGTGCAAGAAGTGATTGAGGCCTACTACCTTGATGAAGTCTGAGTAATCAAGGGGAATGCGTCGTGCCATGGCGTTAAATCAAGCTCTACTTGAGAGACAGCCCAAGATGTACAATCTAGCCAACTATAGTTCTTTCCCTTCGATTTAGGAGTTCTCTTCTTTTATTTAAATTTCTGTAATTCTTTACATAGTGTTTTATTTTTATATTAATGTTGGGTAGATATAGAATAGGGTCCGTGTCTAAAAAGTGTCCAGAAAATGTAAAAAAAAATAGTCCTAATGGTTGCTATGTGTGCAGGGGTGAAAAGATGAATCTACAGAAAAAAAACCTCGCAACTCAGCCTCCAATTGAGGCTACACTAGTTCGGGGTTTTTCTGTGGACATCTTCGAGATCACCCTCCTTAGGTTCATCTATGGCCTGGATCAAACTCTGCCCATCAATACAACAGAGCTAGACTATTGCATGGGCATCATCTGGAGTAGGGCATTTCAGAGGAATGTCGAGAAATAGGAGTCACTTATTAAGTGGCTAGCACAACATCTTGCTACTAATGGAGAGCGCACCGAGTGGGTCCAGACCACGAGTTTGGGTATTAAGAAGGCAACCCTGACCTTTTTTGTTAAATTTTTCTAGTTGTTGGTATGTAACCATGGATCCTTGACTTAGGCGGATAATGTGCTTACATGGGATCGAATGGTGATAGTTGTAGCCATAGTACTGGGAGTTGAAGTTGATTTTGTCTGTATACTGATTGAGGTGATCCACAAGAGGGCTTTCAAGGCCACCACCACTTTGCGTTTCCTTTGCCTCATCTTCCAGCTTTGCAGGGACTCCGGTGTACCAATTTGGCATTATGATCGATTGCTTCAGGCAACAAAGACTATTGATATAGGCCTTATTTGGGATGAGGCTAATACAGTTGCACCTTGTAGGGAGCCACAGGTCGAGGTGCTATCATTGGACGATGATCTTGTAGCAGATACAGGATGATGACACTGCCCCTCTAGCCACTACCACAGATGCCCAGGCTTCTCCGTCTCCAGTTGCCAGCCAGGCCCCTAGCTCGTCCAAAGCCACCCACTCTTTCGATTCCACCGCCATCCCTTTAGCTTGAGTACAGAAGCTAAAGGCACAGATGGCCACTCTACTTCAACATGTGAAGCCATGGATGCAGCATGTTATAGCGAAGTCTGAGGTTGGGGTTGAGAAGCGGATGGAGCGTATGATAGACCAAAAGGTCCAGGCCATTCATCAGCACATATCTTGAGAGTCTTAGATAGGCTAACCCTGACTGTTGATATGACCATTCTCCAGAAGGAGATAGATAGCCTCCGTGCTGATGTCACTATACTTCTCGCACCACCAAAGACTGAGCTAGAGTCTGCTCCTACGGCAGAGGTTGATGATACGGTGTTAAGTACCCTATTTGGAGATGGTATGTCACTGCTAGATTCTTCCCGTACTGCTGGGAAACGCCGCTGCTCCAGTCGTACTTCTGATGACACTGAGGATGGGAGAGCTAGCAAGAGGAGCACTAGAAGACTGAGGCGGCCTGGAGGGCATCCATAGTTGACGAGGAGATACGACAGCAGCGGGCTAGGGAGATAGGTATTGGTGCCTCTAGTAGGTAAAAGTTGATGATAGCACTATTGAGTGTGCTGGGAGGGTAGATGGGAGCGCTATTGATGGCATTTCAAGTGTTGATCCAGTGGGCTCGGGGAAATCGGACCCACCTGTAACTTGAGTGGTCTTCGGCACATATGCCCACACGTTTGCTTCACCCTATCCTTTGCTTTGTATTTTTTTGTGCATTGGAGACAATTGCACTTTCTTTTGTTAGAGGTGGGGTAAACAGATTGTGAGTGATAGGGTGAAGAGTAAACCCAACTCATAACCCTCTCTTGGGGTTTTCTTGCCTGTGTTTGTTTCCCCCAAGAGACTTTTTTAATTTTTGTTGAACCGGCATGTTTAGGAATGTATGTGTAGGAGTAAGTAGAAAAATGAAAGCATGATGGCATGAAAAGCATGAGAAAAATGATCCCTATCCAAGAATGTTGAATTGTGCTAGATATGTAGTCTTGATAAGTTGAATGAGTTGGATCTCAATGTGACATGATAAGAACTGATTTGACATCATGACTAAAGCTAAAACTTGAACTGGGTAATCTGATAATTTGATAATAAAACAATGTGCCAAGAGTGTGTGAGAAAAGTTGAATGTTAAGACAGTTTGTGCCAATCTAGAACTTGCCCCATTGGTCCTACTAAGATGATCTAGGCTAGAAGTTGGGAAGTGATCATAGCCCTTGTTCAAATTAGTCCACTTAAGCCTAAAAAGATCTAACCAAATGAAATCAATGTTCCCTTATATCCAAATGTTTGAGCCTTAAATAGACCGTTTCTTTTGATTCACCTAACTCACCTTTCCTAAAATAATTATCATGGCCGCAGTCCCTCCTTGGACATGTGCACCTTGACTTAGTCCAAAAGCCTAAGTTGAGGGTGGCTAATGCAAAAAAAGTTACCTCAATCTTGGCTCTGGTCCAACATCGAATATTATGCACCTCAACTAAAGTAAAATCCATAAGTTGAGGGTGGATATGAAAGAGGAAATCGAAATAAAAAGGGTTATGAAAAGAATTTTGTGTTGAAAAGAGAAAAAAAAAGATAGAAGAGGATGTGGCTTTGTGCAAAAGAAGCAAAAAGATGATAAATCTAAGTGCTGAAAAAAATAAAGAAAAAAATAAAGTGAAAGCAAAAAAAAAAGAAAAGAAAGTGAAAAATAAGAGCTGCAAAGTCAAAAGTCACATCCATGTTGAAAAGAGTCAAGGGAAAGAAAGTAAAAGGAAAGGATGTCAAAATAGGTTGAGAAAAGAGGTAAAAGTCTATGTATTGTCAAAAAGGGCAGAAAGTCACTAAAAAGTACCCAAATGTACCACACCTGACCCTGAGCCTACGTTACAAGCTAAAGAAAGTCCTATAGTGATCCTAGCAACTAATTTGGAGTCTAAGTAGTGAAAATAGTGGCAAGACTTTGGTATTGAGCACTAAATGTACTTGAAGTCACTTCCGAGCGTGAGTGTTGCATGAATCCTAAAAAAAACTCAAAATTCATATCTTTTGTCTGAAAAGGATTTTGTTTGAAGTGAGGGCACTAGTTACATTGTCGGAAAGTTGGTACCTTAGTGATTGTGAAAAGTGTATGTTGTGGTGTCTACTGGTCGATCTCTGTCATATCTTGATCCGCATAAATTAGCTTGTTGAGTCTAAGAGATAAAGATTTTCACTAAGAAAATGGAGTGGATTGAAATGGCCATTTGATTGCTTGAGTTGTATGTCTGCTTCTACACAAGTGTCATTTAGAGTGTTAGTGTGTTGCTTGAGGACAAACAACATGTTTAAGTTGAGGGTGTTGCCGTGAGTTTACGGTATTTTTAATAAATTTCACTTAAGAGTTGTGTGTGTCTAGAGCCATTTTGTATTAGAAATAATGGGTTTTGTACCATGTTTGCAGGAAATAGGCTTGGACGTGGTAAAGTGAGATGACAGCTAAAAATCTACAGAAGTGGCCACCAACGAAGGGACCTACGGACCGTAGGTCGACCTACGGGTCGTCCTGCACGTCCTAGATGATGAACTGGGAGTTAAAGTTCCAGTACTTGATGAAAATCCTACGTGTGCAGCCATGGAAGAGGACCCACGGACCATAGGTCAATCTACGGTCCGTCTTGCACATCCGTTAGTGATGAACTAGGAGTTGAAGGTTCCAGGTGTCACGCCTCGAGGCTACCCCCTGGACGTGGACACGGGACCTAGAATGACGAGTGACCCCAACCTAACCATGCTGGCATAACATGAGCATACTAATAGTAACAAAACTGATACGGAAGCTAAATCATGAAAATGAAAGTGATGAGGAATACCCATCGGCTAAAGCTGAATATATCAATTCTGAGAGTTTTAATACAAAAGAAATATCAAACTCAAATACGAAGATGAATCTTACTATGTCTGAAAATAGCCTCTAACTTACTAGAAGTGCTGGGACATGCCCCAACTAAGTATAGAAACTAAAAGACTTCAAAACTAAAATATAACATAACTATTGTCCTCGAAGAATGAGGACTCACCACTGATGAAGTTCATGTTGATCACTTCCCACTTCCAAGTAGGAATGTCGATCTCTTGAGTCATACCTCCTGATTTTTGATGTTCTACCTTGACTTGCTGGCAATTAGGGCACTTAGCCACAAAATTTGCTACATCTCTTTTCATGTCATTCCACCAATAAACTTCCCGCAGATCACAGTACATCTTAGTAGCGCCTGGATGAATAGAATATTTGGAGTTATGGGCTTCTGCAAGAATCTTCTGTCTCAAATCGCCCATATTAGGAAAACATAGTCGACCCTGATAGCGAAGATCACCATCTCCCTCTTGGGAGAAAACCTTAACTCTCGGTTGATGGACTGCAATATCGGATCACTATCTTGCTTTTCCTTAACCTCCACTACCAAAGAAGATTATGACCCATCCTAAACTGTTACACCACCATCTGATATGCTCAGAAGGCGAACTCCTAAGCGAGCAAGCCTGTGAACCTCTTTTTCTAGTTCCTTTCTTTCTTCCTCAACATGTGCTACACTACCCATAGATAATCTACTAAGAGCATCTGCTACTACATTTGCCTTACCAGGATGGCAATGCACACTCATATCATAATCCTTGAGGAATTCAAGCCATCTCCTTTTGCGAAGATTCAACTCTTTCTAGGTGAACACATACTGAAGGCTCTTATGGTCTGTGAACACATCTACGTGAACATTATACAAGTAATGTCTCCAGATCTTAAGTGCAAACACCACTGTTGCAAGATCAAGGTCATGAGATGGATAGTTCTTCTCATGCACCTTAAGTTATCTAGAAGCATAGCCTATAACCTTATCTCGTTGCATCAACACACAACCTAGGCCGACCCTGGATGTATCACAATAGATCACATAACCGTTTGAACCCTCTGGTAGAGTTAAAACAAGAGTTGTAGTCAACTTAGTTTTCAATTTTGTGAAGTTCTTCTCACAATCATCTGACCACTGAAACTTGACCTTTTTCTGAGTCAACTTAGTCAATTGAGAGGCTATGGATAAAAACCCTTCCACGAACCTTCTGTAGTAGTCCTCTAGACCCAAGAAACTTCTGATATCTATAGGAGAGGTAGGCCTCGGCCACTATTTCACTGCTTCTATTTTATGAGAATCCACTCAAATCCCTTCGCTAGACACTATATGCCTTTGGAAAGCAACAGATTGCAGCGAAAACTCACATTTACTAAACTTAGTGAATAACTGGAGATCCTTGAGAGTTTGTAGGACAATCCTAAAATGACTCGCATGTTCTTCCTCACTCTTAGAGTAAATGAGGATATCATCAATAAAGACAATAACAAACAAGTCCAAGTACTGCTTGAACACCCTATTCATCAAATCCATGAAAGGTGAAGGAGCATTGGTTAGTCCAAATGAACTAACTACAAATTCATAATGACCATACCGAGTTCTGGAGGCTGCTTTCGGGATGTCACTCTCTAAGTTGATGATAATAGGATCTAAGGTCTATCTTTCAGAAATGACTAACACCCTGAAGTTGGTCAAACAAGTCATCAATCTTAAGGATAAGATACTTGTTCTTGATTCTGATTTTGCTCAATTGTCGATAGTTAATGCACATTCTAAGAGAACCATTTTTCATCTTCACGAACAACACTGTGCACCCCATGGGGAAATATTCAGTCTGATAAAGCCCTTATCTAGAAGGTCTTTCAACTGCTCTTTCTATTCCTTAAGCTTTGCTGGACCCATTCTATAAGGAGGATTAAAATAGGCTGGGTATCTGGAAAGAGATCAATTCTAAAGACGAATTCCCTATTGGGAGGAACTTCGAGAAGATCCTTTGGAAACACTTCTGGAAACTCATTGACTACTGGAAATCACTCAAGAGTTGGGATTTTGGAGCTTGAATCCTTAGCCCGAACTAGAGGATAGAGATAACCCTTAGAGATCATTTTTTGGTCTTAAGGTAAGAAATGAATCGACCCATCAGCACTAAGCTACTACCCTTTCATTCTAGGATTGGTTCGTCTGGAAACTGAAAACGAACAATCCTAGTTCTACAATCGACTGAGGCATAACAGGAATGTAACCAATCCATGCCTAGAAGGACATCGAACTCTACCACTTGTAGCTCTACAAAATCTACTAAGGTGACTTTCTAGGAGAATGTAGAGCAATTTATGTATACCCATCTAGCTATAAGTGGGTCACTGACTGGAGTAGAGACTGAGAAGGGTTCTCAGAGAGTTTCTAGACTAACATTGAAGTTGGCTGCTATATAAGGAGTTACAAAAGACAAAGTAGTCCCAGTTGTCTTTCCACTGACTGAACCATATGTGAGCCACATCCTTAAGCTAGAAGGATGCCAATTCCACCCTATCACTACTAGTCCCTTGCATCACTCCAAAAATTTTCTTAACCTCATCAATTAAATTCTGTGGGTTCTCACAAACTTTCAACCCTAAAAACTCAGGCAGATTCATCGTAACAAAATCTTGAACTCTAGCTGCCAGTGATCCATCATTTCTATTAGTAGGAACTGGAACCTGATGATTGTTCTTGTTGGTCATACTCTGAGCCAAAAGTTGAATGGCATTCCGAAATTCTGCATTCAAAACCTCATGGTTTGGGACTAGAGGAATTGTGTTAGCATTATGTGCTAATGCATTCCATGCAAAAGCTCTACGAGGAGGCATGATCTTAAGCGCATAATGATGGATTAGAAAGGAGATCATACCAACGCATGATGAGAGTATCAAGAGATTGAAGTTTTCCTAATACACTTCATAGCCTCCCTCTCATTAGATGTGGTGCTCTTCACACAGATGAAAAGGCCTTTACTTAGTGCAGCTTTTCAGACATCCTAGGACTCTTAAACCTAGTGCTCTGATACCAAGTTTGTCATGCCCCGATGCTTCCCCCGAACGCGGACACAGCACCTACGACACGAGAAACCCCAAGCTAACCATGTTGGCATAACATAAGCATACTAATAGTAACAAAACTGATGTGGAAGCTAAATCATGAAAATGAATGTGATAGGGAATACCTATCTGCTAAAGTTGAATATATCAATTCTGAGAGTTTTAATACAAAAGAAATATCAAACTCAAATACTAAGTTGAATCTAACTATGTCTAAAAATAGTCTCTAACTTACTAGAAGTGCAGGGACATACCCAGCTAAATTTAGCAAAACTGAAACTAAAAGACTGAAAAACTGAAAGATAACATGTCTATTGTCCTCGAAGAATGATGACTCACCACTGATGCTGCTGAACTGGAGATTGGGAACCGATCTAAGCGTGATTTGGATGCTGAGAACCTAGACCTACATCCGAGAAGATGTAGCACAGATTATGTATTAGTACTTGAAAGGTACTGAGCATGCAGGATAGAGTAAAGCTGAAATAAACATATAACTGAACAAGCAATAAAGCAAGAGCATAATCTAAACATGATATAGATATTGAATACTGAGCTAACTAAATGCAATGACCAAATTTATAACATACTGAGACTGAATTCTGACTATACTAAAATGTGGTCAATGTAATAAAGTCTGACTGAACTGTTGGAGCGACTAATAACCATTAATAAAACCACATGAGCTAGATGTGGAATCTGATGTATACGCCCCATTGAGAGGACCCAATACACCCAGTCAAAGGTATAAACACATGCTGGCGTGACCACTAAAATGATGCCCACAAAGGAGACTTACAACCTACGTGGATCATAGTTCTAAGACTATATGGGTGACTGACCCTAGTCCAACTCGGTATTACGCTATTCCCAATAGATTGAGTTGATTAACACATTATGACTGTATTTTTATAATATACTGGATAGCTCAAAACTAACATGCAAACTGAGAATGCACATTTATATACTGATAATGACACATTCAAAACTAAGGCATGTATATTTGAAGTACTGAAATATCTTACTTGCATGTGTAATTCAAGAACTAAAGAACTACATATCTAGGGTTCTGAAATTCATGCAAGAAACTAAGTAATAACATATTAAACTGATTTGGAACATTTAACTAACTAATTCATGATAAACTGCTGAGGTTCTAGAAACCCAGGTCTAGTTAATAATAGGGAATTAAGAATCTGACTGAATTCGAGGGACCTAATGGTAGAAAGGAACCCACTAGTGAAATCCCACATATGACGAATTCCACGGAGAAATATTTCAATTTTGAGGCTGGAACTGATGGAATCTTGTTGCGTTCTTGAACTAGGGTTGCTCGACCTTTTGCTCCTTTTTACACTCTAATTTTCTAAGTTTTGATGAAAGATCTGACTTACGTAAGTTCTAGTTATGTTTCTAGGCTAAAAGTAACCAAAACCACGTAGTTTTGGGTTAAAACAACATAGTTTAGGGGTCTAATGAAATAGGAAAAAACCAAAAGACCCCCGACTTAGCTACTATCGGAGTAACTGATGGACCGTCAATCAACTGACGGTCCTTGCTGATCGACCGTAAGTCGTGACTGGAGACTGAAGTTCTGGGGTCCGACTTACGGCCTTGGACCACGGGCTGTGGTCTGACCTACGGTCCATAGGTCCTAGCATTGGTCAGGACTTAAAAAGATTTTTGGGGTTGAGACTGGGGTGGGTTGCAGATGAACCACTATCCACCAACACGAGTTGTGGGTCACCCTACAGTCCGTGGGTGGCGTCTGTGAGTTACACACCTGCAACTTTTGGAAATCTGTTTTAAGGTCTATTTTTGAATACAGGGTGTTACACTAGGCCTTGCAGAAAAGGTCTAAGTGTTGACTAACGGAGGGGACCTACGGACAGTAGGTCGACCCATGGTCCGTAGGTCGAGTCGTTGATCAAAGCCGCGTCCAAAGAGTTTATTTCCTTATTTGTTTCCTTTTTGTTTAGGACATGTTTTTCTATAAATAGGGTATGTAAACCTCGTTTTTGGGGGCTAGAGACTATTGTTTACTTTTAGTCCTTGGTATTTTCTAGGAAATTAACTTGCGAACTTTAGAAATTTGATTTTCGAATTTCGGTTTATAAGATTTTTGCTTTGAAATTCAATTGGAGATTACGGATTTCTTCTACTCTAAATGTAAGTTCATGAATTCTCTTTATCAAAATATGAATTGTGTTCTTTCAAGAATGAGTAACTAAATTCACAACTAAGGTTGTGGGAACCATGAGCAATTAGCAACATATGAATAATAAATAAGTAATTCTTGAATAGTGTTTATGCATGCATTCATAATTCTTTCGCTTAGAAGTCTTTTTAACGAGGGCACACGTTAGAACTCACCTTGTTGCTACTTGCTGACCAAGGAGGTAGTTGATAAGAAAAGAATTATCAATAGAGATTTAGTGTGATACTATCTAATAGTTTAATGTCAATTGGTGCGAGGGTGAAAACTAAGTCATACATTGATGTGATGTCTAATCTGAGGTAAAGGTAAGGGTTAGTAAATTATACACACGTAGCCGAACCAAGGTACGGGGTGAAATTTCCTATTTGGAGGACCAATCACTTAGGGATATCTATCTTACCAACTTTGCATGTAAAACACTAGGAAAGGATTACCGAGTTAAGTGCTTATGGGGAACACATACACCCTAATTTCTCTCTCTCATTGATAACAACACAGTTTGAATCTCTCTCTTGTTATTTAAACATCAATTAGTTATTTGTTACACAAATCCCCCCTCCCCTTTTACTTACTTGTCTCCAAAATAACTTGACTAAACGAATATAATAGTGAGTTAAATTTTACGTCTAAACCATATTCCTCATGGGATTGACCCCAACCTACAAGTTGGGTTCTTTACTTGATAACAATCACTTATACTTCTATAGGGAAGTGTAATTTGAGTGTATCATGAACTGACCTACAGTCCATATGTCCAGTAGTGGGTCGATACTTAGACGAATTTCTAGGGGTTTCTAGGGAAAGGTCGTAGGTAGCCATCCATAGACCAACAGCACGGGTTGTGGGTCACCCTACGGTCCGTGAGTGGCAACCGTGGGTTGCACCTGCAACTCTGAAATCTACATTTTGGTTTGTTCTAGCATATGAGGTATTACAATGTATTAGTTTGCGGCGGAGCTAGGGCCACTGTATGTTGATTGACCTGAGCGATCATGGCTTGAGCAAGCACTTGAAAAACAACCCCAAACTCGACATGCGTGACTTTCTCACTAATGAGTCTGTTGGAGCTACTTGCTAATTCCTTGCATTAGCTTTTCTGGAAGGCATTTTCCAAAATGTGAAGAGCAGGAATCAAAAGAAGATTAAATATAGTTCATACTCTATAGCACGAGTTGGAAAAGAAAGAAGGTAAGTTTTCTTAGAACACCTAGTATCCTCCATCTTATAGGTGTGGCACGCTTCACACTCCTGAAAGAGACTCTACGTAGTTCGGCTTTCAAACATCCCATGACTCTTGAACGTAATGTTTTGATACCAAGTTTGTCAGGCCCCGAGGCTACCCATTAGACATAACATGTGACCTAGGATCATGAGTGGCCCCAAGCTAACCCTGAATCTAGCATATAGCAAGAATACTGAGAATAAATAAGTAAAACATGTACTATGCAAAAGGTAAAACAATGGAAATCTAAAATGGGTAATAACCCAACTAGTCTGAAAGTAAATATAAATAATAAGAGTTTAGTGATGACTAAAACAACTCGAGCTGAATGTACTACCATGTCGAAAAAACCTCTAACTGAGTTAAGTTGCTGGGACATGCCCCCAGCTAATACTAAAAAAAATCTGAAAAATCAATGTACAAACTAAAATAGAAAGCATATCTATTGTCCTCCAAGTATGAGGACTCACCACTGAAGCTGCTGAAGTCGAATTAAGAATCCATCTAAACATGATTTAGAAGCTGAGTGGCTAAACCTACATCATAAAATGATCTAGCGTAAAGTATGGATCAGTACTTGGAATGTATTGAGCATGCAGGATATAGATATGATAAGTTGAACAAAGTATATAAGTTGAACAATGCATAACTAAGCAATGATATAATCTGAACAAGGATATATATATGTACTAAAGTATAACTTAAAACTAAATTGAATGCAATGACCAAGTACTAATCATAAAGGTAGCATGTTGAACTGTATACATATGTAAATGCTGAAAACCTGGTCAATGCACTAAGAGTCTGACTATGGGAGCTACTATTAACCGATATAAACCACGTGAGCTAAATGTGGAGTATGATGTATACGCCCCATCGAGAGGACCCAATATACCTTGCCAGGGATATAGAGGCATTACTGTGGCGTGATTACTAAAACTGATGCCCAACTAAGAGGATTAAAAGCCTACAGGGCATGTACTTCAGGGACTTTGAGGGTACGCTGAACCATAGTCCAACTCGGCGCTAAGTTTACTCCCAACTGAATATTTATAAAGCTAAAATGCACTAAATACTAATAGCTCAAACTCTGACATGCTAACTAAGTATGCAACATTTATATACATAGAACATGACATTCGAATTCTGAAGCATGAACTTCTATCTGACTTGCCTAATAAGTATAATTCATGAACTAGAAAAAATTTACACAAGCTAGGGTTATTAGTTCTATGCAAGGAATTATACTAAATTATCAAGAGACAAGCTATTTAGATCAAAGGAACCATAATCATAATAAGTCTTGAAAATCTAGAAACCCTAGGTCTAAACAGTTTATGAGAATTTGAAGAACCAACTGAATTTTAGGGACCTAATGGGTGAAGGAATCCACTAGAGAAATCCACATACCTGGTGACGAAACAGAGAAATCATTTGGATTTATGGCAGAACTTCGAAGAACACTTCTGCTTGTTCTTGGGAGAAACTAGCGACTTTTCCTCTTCTTTACACTCTAAATTTGGTGATTTTTGGAGAATGAGGGTTTTGGGTATTGTCTGCTCCTTTGTCTTATTGTTTATTTCGTAATTATTTTATTTTGCCCCCAAAGCTAGCTCCTACTCTTCCTCATACTCATTTAGAATAGGATCCTTCTTGGTCCTTTTAACATAACATTCTTGGCTCCCTCTGGTCTCTAGATTATTAGGCTAAAACTGAGCAAAACAACGTCATTTAAGTTCCCAATGCATAGGGTAAAAGACCAAAATGACCATAACTTAAAAGTTGACAAAGATCCTTCACGGTGGAACCAATGGGCCATCATTTAAACCTCTGCCCGTCAATTGGGTCGTGGTTTGTGTCCCAGCCTAACAGGGCTCTACTAAAATGAGTGTAACTTTTTACTTTGAGCTTGGATTTTAGAAAACTTGGTAGAGTTGGAAAGATAACTCAATTATATTTATTATGATAGGTCATGGGTCACCTAATTCATTTTGTACTAAAAGATATGACCGTTTAAAGTTGACCAAAAACTTGAAGGCTGGCATATTCCCTCCACGGTCCACTTCACGGACCGTGTGAAACACCACTGGCCATAGACGACTATGGTTCCTCACAAGAACTAGGGTGGTTCTGGGTGACTTTTATGGGCCACTTAACGGCCTGTTTGGGGTTCCACAGGCCATCTTGTGGTCTGTGGTTCCTCACAGTGGCCTTGTGTGGCTCCATGTCACATTGACGGGAAATCATATCACTTGTGTAGAGTTCCACGGCCCGTGAAGGGATTTGTTGTTCTCCACTTTTTTTCAAGTATGAACCATGATGGGGGTGATGGGTCATGGTCCAATACACGGCTCGTAGACCCCTCCGTGGTTCACCCATTTTTTCCTCATGTACAGTCCTAGTTAGATTTCTGAGGTGTTACATCTAAGTTTGATACAGGGTATATAAAATAGTGTTTCCATAAAATAACACATTTAGAAACCACCTATGTATGTGTGAAGTGTAAGCCACTTCAAGGAGAATCTGGTAAGGCATGTTCTCTAAGCACTTATTAACCGTGTTCATGGATGAAACGAACAAAATAATTAGAACCAAAAATAGTTCCAGGGTTGACTGTATCACTTATGTTTTCTAGGTATACACCAAATCTCGATTGTTCAAAGATATCAGATCTACCGATTGACCGAGTATATCTTGTATATGTTCACTACAGAAAGTTCAAAGGGAAACATACTTATCCAGATGTAATTAATCCATACTTACGAGACACACAGGTTCTTCATGCATATGTTTTAACAATAGACATTCCTCATTCATATTGGGGTTTATTGGGTTTTAGCAAGGCATGAATAGGAAATAAGAATGAATGAAAAATAAGAATAAATGAGAAACTGAGAAATGTTGGGGAACCAAATTGGAAGGAAAATGAAAAGTCATTCCAAATGAAAATTCTTTGAAAACGAAGTCATTTCTCTCCTATTGGTAGAAGAAAGGAAAAGGGTTGTCCTTATATTAGGAAGCACTTCCTTAAGCTCTTAAAGGGTTAAGAAGAAGGTGCCCCTTTGCGCTGTCATCGTCACTCACTCAGCCTCGACCTTAGCCTCAACTTTGGCTTTGGCAAATGATGTGATTGATTGATAATTTTTTGGAAAAAATTTATTTAATCAATCTCATTTATCAACTTCCTTTTTCTTAAAAATTAATTAAGAATGTTAATTAATTATTTCACATACCAAAATGGTTTGAAAATTCATGTAACAATAATGTCGCTCATAAGGGACCTGTGTCTTCCAAACAGACACTTCTTCTCCCAAAACACACAAACGTTCAAGAAAGACATGTCTAAATAGATGCATTCATACTCTTCTCCGAACATATGCGTTACTTGCTGCAGTTGGCTATAAATAGAGAGATTTCTCTCATTTTTCAAACACTTAAACTTTTCTCTGTTATGCATGCATTTTCTTACAAATCAAATTGTCGATCGACTAACTCTTTGTGTGCTCTCTTTGTTGTTTTGTGAGTTCATTGAAATTATTGAAGTTTGATGTGTCGCTACATCTTTAATAGTTAATCCTTCTTATCTTGGGAGGAATGAATCAACAACCTCGGGTACATGAGGGATTAAATTTCTTAAAGATACACAATGGGTTATGTTGTTTTCTTTATATTTAATCTTGGTTGTTTGTATTATTACCAACCTAAATACAGGAGATATCACTTCAATGGACTTTGTGTTAAAGGTTTGTACTGCATTTGAAAGCACTATAAGGAGACATTTAAATTTTCAATCCAAGTACAAGAAAAACTGTATACTTCCCTGTCGGGAAAATTTTTCACAAAGTGTCACGACCCAAGGTAGCCCCTAGGACTAACATGGTGTATAGGACCCAGAGAGGACCATACAATACAATTAGCATTCATAATACAAGAAATAGAATATCAAAGAGATGGAGAGAAACATTTCAAGGCTAAAAGTTTGTATCAAAGTAAAGCGGAAGTCTAAACATTGTCTCAAAGCCATCTAGTACATAAGAATGAATTTGGGCGTAGCCCGTACATCATGTTCCAAAACTGACAGTAAAGAAAGAAAACTGAAAGCGATGAAAATTTGTCCTCGAAGCATGGGATTCACCAAAGCTGGAAATCCCTTCAACAAACTCTAACAATGAAACTGGGAACCCTAACTGTTGGACCCTACATTGGGGTAGTATAGGCAAGAGTATGTGTTAATACAAAATATGTAACAAGTATGATAGCCATGCATAAAACATTTGAAAACATACTTAAAAGGGATACTTTCATGAAATGCAATGACCAAGCTAAAACATGAGAATAAGAGTTAGAAAACCCAAGTCATAAAAACATGGTAAATGCACATAGTCATCATCTCAAACATGTATGAGATACTTCCTTGAATTAACCTTAGTTCATCATAACTTGTTTGTGAGAATTAACGTTAACCGACATATAAGACCATGTGAGCTATTATCATGGAATCCGATATCTCCCACATAGAAAAGGGGTTGTCCTACTTGCCAAATAAGGACCATGAACTTCTAGCTTATATGGATCCACTGGCCAATGTTTATCTAGACAATCCTATGTTGGCACATAGTTTATGGGACACGAATAATCTCCACTTGTCCACTCGGTTCTAAGCTTAATTTCCACGAAATAGTTCTTAATCATATTAATCTTAGCTCTTAAAGGAGCATGGGTAATCGCCTCGTGTCCTTTCATCATGTGACATGGGTAATCGCCTCTTGTCTTTTAAGTAGAAAGCATGGGTAATCTCCTCTTGCCTCAACATTATAATAGCTCCTTAACATTGGTTCCTTTTAGGTGAGAAGACCTTTCAACCCTAAGAACCCTTATTATGTGAGAAAACCTTTCACAAATCATGCTTTCATGTGTATATGAGAAATCCTTTTACCAACACAACAATAGCAACATGATTGATACTTCACTCTTAAAACATTTACATCAATTTCATGAGAACATGCATACTTCCATAATTCACCTTTCATGGTTCAAAATCCACTTTCAATCATAAATATCTAGAAAACATGGGTTAGACATGGGTTCGTGTAAATTAATTATAAAATCATATAGTTATATAAATTCATGCTTGATTGATCATAAAACAATCAAATAAATCCATAATTAAAGGAACCCATGACATGAAAGAAAATTTTAACTCAATTGGGGAATTCTATCTTTATAAATTGGAGAATTTGGGAACTCCATGGAGGAAAGGTCTCCATGGATGAAAAACTATCATACCTTAATGTTAATTGCTTAACTTCAATGGGGAAATTGGAGACTTGACTTGAAACCCTAGGTTGATCCCTTCTTCTTCAAGCTTTCTAGATAGAGAAATATTTTTAGAGGAAGACTTGTTCTTCTTTTAGAAACTTGATAGAATGATTTCCATTGGGAAAATTTGGGGTTAAAAACACTTATGTAGGACTTACAGGTAAGAGCAAAACAACATATTATTAGGATAGAATAATTTGGAAAACACCCTGACTTAAAACTAACGTGGCCCTTTCACGTGAGCAACCATGGCTCGTCTAAGGGACCATGATTTGTCCTGGCAGTCTGGTCCTTGGACCAGTGGCTAGAAAGGACCCCTTCTTGCCCTGGCCCTCCTCATGACCATCCTCAAGGGTCGTTTACCCCTCACAACCCGTCTAGGGGTTCGTGTGAAGATGCTGGCTTTGGGATGGGATTTGCCTCCCCTACACAGGCAGCATGATGCCCCATTTGACTCTCCACGGGCCATTTAAGGGCCTCATGGGAGGGGTGCCTGCCCGGTATGCCTTGGGGGACTTGCCATGGGCCTTCACATGGATCGTGGTCTCCTTCACGTCCCATCTAGGGCTTGTTATAGGGTCCCTGATCAAGGTGTTGGCCTGTGAATCCTTCCTCATAACCCCCTTTTGGTCTTTCTCGAATCTGAGGTGTTACATTATCTTCCCCTTGGGGTCAGTCTTCCTCGAATGAGATTCAAGATATCATAGAAACTAAAACCTAACAACCCAATATGCATGCAATCACATAGGTGAAAATATTTGAGGAGGAAACTTCAACTCCACACTAAAACATGTTCAAAACATCATATCATGAAGTCTATATGCAACTCATACCCAATGCACAGAGCTTCTTCTTGAAGAGAAAACACTGTTATTAAAAATACAAAGGTTGAAATTGATCTCAATGTTATTGATGAATGAAATGGAGGAATTATCCTTTGATATAATTTCTCTTTCTTTAATTTTGAGTAGCTAGTTTCTTTTCTAGGGTGTGTATGTATTATGGGTATTTAATATTAATTAGGTATTAACTAATTAAGTTTAGAATTGATTATAATATACGAATCTATTAATTTTCTTAAACTTTAACCTAAATATTAATGGTTGCAAATATTAATTAAATTTATAAATTTTGCTTCTACTTGAGAAAGATAAATGAAATTGGGTGAATCTTCAATAGTGAGAATTTAAGGTTGAAATCTCGTTTAAGGGCTCAAGCGAGAGATAGTTCATGCCTACTCAAGCAAATTTTGGTTGTTCATTAATTGTGATTTTGGGTTTGAGAAAATCCAAAAAAGGCACACTTTTAGGTTGAGAAACCTTGAATGTTGCTAAAATCAAAGTTATTCATGCGATAATTTCTTCTAATGCATTTAGTTAATACCTATCAAAAACATTACTCTATCGAATGTACACCCTTGGTCTCTCTAATCTTGGTATCAAATTGTGTTACTTTGTTACGATTGGAAACTTAAATCGACTAATTCTTCAAATCATTCCCTTATTTGCTTTATGTTTATACAATACGTTTACTCTTGTGAATTTATTTACACTTTTGGTGCATCTAGGCTTTGATATTTATGGGATTTAACCCGACTCTTATTGGGTATTTTATTTTGCATATGACTACTAGCACCTTTTTAATTATAGAGTTATTTTGGATGTTACCAACATTCAATGTACATACATCAAAAGGAATTTATCTATTGACATAATTTAACGTCTGACATCATATCTTTTTTTATTATATTAATAAAACTTCTAATTCATAAACCAACCCCAAATAGCCATGATCATCACAATAAACAACCATACTTTCCATACAAAATCAATATACATAAAGCATATGTTTAAAGATTGTAAATAAAATAAAATAAATATTGCATACATATATTTTTTTAATCATTTCGTGCATCAACAAAATCTGAGAACTCCTACATAAGTCTATACTCTGCTAGGACTATAATGCTTGAATTCACGAGGTTGTCTTTAACATGCTTAATCGACAATGAATTCAATTTACTAAGGTCAAATTCAATAAAAAAATTGTGACTATTTTACATTAACAAAATATATATTTCTGGTCTTTCGATGATCTGCAGATGTTTTCTCACCATCACATGGCTGCAAAAATAGAACACTAGAGAGATCATGTTCAGACTCAATAAACCTCATTCATTTTATAGATAAATCAACTACAAGATTAATAACAATATTTATCGCCCTCACATGAATCTATGATGATACCTTACTAACCCAAGGCTAAAGGTAGAGGCAATAATAGAATCCTTAACATCAACAACTTTTCCAAACATATCATTTGCACACTCTTTACCAACATATGCACTCTCTCCAAGACTATCTTCTACCTAAACAACAATATTAGTTACTCGATATGCAACAACATTTAGGTGAACCAATATTTTATACACCTTAGTCATTAAAAGTTTATTAATATATGTTTCTTGTGTGATTGTTGTGGTTTCAAAACTCACTCATATTCACACAAAAAAACACCGTCCATCAATTTTTCAAACTTCAACTTCAAATCAAGCTCATGTTATTTGCACCTTCTTTTCTCTTGTAAGAAACTTGTGTGATGGTAATAACAAAAGGCTCACACATAAAAACAAAATCATATTTAGGTTGATAATCATGATCTTTGACATTAACATCCTTACTACGTTTTTCAACCTCTACACCAGTTATCGTCGTGGTAATTTTCTCACCACACACATCAATTTCACAAATTTTAGGAGAGTTTTCTAACATAACTTTATATTCATCTTTGTTGTCATTTTTTCTCAAAGCAACAAATTATGTATGGACACTCCATAGTAGGTAAACATCTTTTTTTTTCTTCTGAAAAAGTTGTGTACGAAATGAAAAAAATAAAAGAATGCATAGACACAAAATATGCTACATATTAAAAAAAAATAAAAATTTCTCAACAGCCTATATAATACACTTATATTATATACATGTATTGTTAGTGTATCACATAGGATGGAGATTTATTTGTTTGACAATCTATTAATCAGTCCTCTATGATATCCATAAGGTAAGTCTCATATACTTGCAGAGTATCATAGATAAATAATTCATTTTTAGCAAAAATTATATCTAATAGTCTCATTATATTTAATAGGGATAAGACATAAGTACCCTCTAGACTATGACCAAAATCTCAGAAACACACATAAACTTAACTAAGATCCTATTACTCCTGAACTCATTTTTTTCGTATTTTTGTGCACTTTTTGTGTTGATGTGGCACCTTCAACAACCCAAGTTGGTTGTGTTTGTACACACTCACCCGCCACGTGTGCAAATTTAAAATTATTAATTCATTTTTAACAAAATATTCTTATTTTTTATCTTGTATTTAAATTAAGTTAATACACGTGTTTTTACCTTGTATCGAAACTTTTTTTTACCAATATTCATTGTTTTTCTCTTTTATTTTTCTGTTGATTTTATTTCCTTTGTCTTTCGTTTTGATTTGATTTCAAATGTCTTGTATTTAAAATAAGTTAATTTTGAACGGATACAAAAAATAAGTGAAGAAAATCATATAAAACATTAAAAAATTAAATGATACTTTAAAATTATTTTTAAAAAAATACACATAATTTTTTTAAAATAATTAAAAGTGAAAAGATAATAAATTAATTAAAAAAAGTTTAAAGTGAAAAGAAATGAAAATAAATATTTTACAAAGAAAGAAATAAAAATAATTAAATATATATAAGTTTTATTATCAATAATAAATATGTGTACTAACTAATTATTAAGTTATCAATCAAAAATGACATGTGTCTAATTTGTGCACTCATCACTTGCCTTCGAGCACTCTCTATGCCATGTCAGTGTTTGTGGTGTATTTATTTCATTTAAAATTAGTTTTGGGGGGGGGGGGGGGGGACGGGAGGTAATAGGACCTAGTTAAGTTTAGACGTGTCTCTGGATTTCGGTCATAATCTAGGGGGTACTTATGCATTATCCCTATTTAATATACACTATAAAATATTATATAGGATACCCACATGATATATCTCATATACTCATAGTGGATCATAGAAGAAGTATAAACAATTCAAAACAAAATATAAGAACAAAATTCCAAGAAAAAGATATTATATAAAAAATTATAAACAAAAAAGACCACATAGAGTTAAGAAAAATATAACAGAATGTAAATGTTATAATTGTGGAAAACTAGAACATTAATTTGCTAAAGTAATTATATCCTTGTATTTGTCTTACTTTTAATATTTTATTAGGTATGGGGTAATTATATGTTTTAGTTTTTGCGTTTAGATTTCTATAATCAATAACCATTCTGCTTTTTCCTCTTTTCTGTTCACTATGTTTATTTACTATAAATGCTGGACTGTTATGTTTACTATTGCTTTCTTGTATATACTTATTTTCTAATAATTCATTTATATGCATTTTAAATTCTGATTGGTCTTCAAAATTATATCTTAATGGTTTCTGTGTTATTATACTATTTTCATCTATTAGTTCAATTTTTACTTTTGTTTTGTGTTTATCCCATCCTTGTAATGGGTTTTCGTTATATAATGAGTTTAATTTATTGTTTATTGCTTGTATTTTGTCTATTGTAAATATTATAATTTCTATTTTATGATCATTATTTGTTATATTTTCTAATTTCTGGGTAATTTTTTCACTTCCTTTTATCCATGGTGTATTTTGTCTAATTTTATTATTAACTCTTTTTGCTCCTATCTTGTGATTACATATGGTAGTGAACCACCAATGTGTTTTTGTTATAGTATGTGGATATAGTTTTTCTAAAAAAGGCATTCCTAATAATATATCTTTATTTGTGAATTCATAACTATAGATTTCATCTATTAATAATATTTTATCCCATATTTGTATTTTTATATTTTTAGCTTTATGTGTTATCATGCTTCCTTCATTATTAAATCCTGTTACTATTAATGGTGTTTTTAATTTTTTCCATTTACTATCTGGTAGAGAATTATGTTTACACATATTTGCTTCTGCTCCTGTGTCTATCATAGGTGTGTAATATCTATTATAGTATCCCTCTATAATTATTTTTGCTAAAATGTATATTTTTGTCATTATATGTTAAAATGTTATTTTATCATATAATTGTTCTTTTAATGATTACTTTCTTATTTTCATAATGTATTATTAATTGTTTATCATCTATATTATATGGTTTAACTGTTTCTAGCCATTTTATTCCTAAAGTAATATTATTATTTCCTTGATGTATTTTAAATTTAATTTTGATTGGTATTCCTCCAATAATTAGTTCTTGTTCAGCAGTTTCTTCTATATTTACCAAGTCTCTAGATAATTCTGTGTTTATATTTTCTCCTGTAATTATTTCATGTTCTTTGACTAGTTCCCTTATAATTTGGTTTTCTATTTGTCCTGTATTTATGGTTATTAAATATTTTCTTTGGTCTAGTATTCCTGTGATATAGTATTGATATGGTTGTATTTCATCGTTCTTTTGTTCTAATAACTTAGGTATTAGGTCGCAATCTAATCTTCTAGATGTACTGTTTCTTGATGATGAAGGTGTGTCGTAGCTTAATCTTTTAGATGTACTTAATCTTTCTTTTACTATTTCTAAATCTTCTTCAATATCTATTTCTTTATAACTGTAATCATTATTATCTATTACTGTAATTATTTGATCAAATGAATTTTCTATTTTGATTTTTTGAATCTTATTTCTTGCTATTATTTTATGCTTTGTAGTTAGTATGTATAAATTTTTACATTTTGCTGTAAATATTTTACTTCCTGGTGCTAGTTCTATGCCTGTCATTTTCCAGTATAGTACTAGTGATTTATCTATGTTTTTGTCTTCTATTGCTACTGAATAGTTTGCACTTATAATAAATTTAAATTTTTGATATATTAAATTTCTTCTAACTGCACTTATTATACTTTTTCCTATAGGTTGAATTATTCTATCATCTGCTAAATATAGTTCTATAGGTGTATCTATTCCTTCTCTAAAACATGCTTTTATCAATATTTCTGTTGCTCCTAAATGTACATATTTTATTGGATTTTTTGATTTTAAATCGTGGATTTCTTTATTAATTATTTTTTTATTTATGATAGGTATTTTAGCTTTACCTTTAATATATTTACAATCTATTACATGTTCTTTTTGGCTTACTACATAATATTCATCGTGTTGTAATTTGAATAAGTTTTTTAATCTAGGTACTTCTAATATCTTATCTATGCTTAAGTCTAATAAAGAAAATGAAGAAATTGATAGGAAAAGAGAAATTGAAAAAATTAAAGAACAAGCTAAAAAAGAAATTAAACAAATAGAAGAAGTAAAAGATACTAGAATTCAAGAATTACAAAAAGAATTAGAACGCCTTAAACAACTATATGAAGAAAAATTAAAAGCAAAAGAAGAGTACAAGAAAAGAACTGAAGAATTAAAGTTAAATCAAGAAATAGAAAAAATGAAAACAATGTTAGAAGAAACAGAAGAATTACCTGAATTAAAAATAGACGAGTTAAGAATAAATGAAATAAATGAAGAAGAAAATGATAATGTTTCAGAACATAATTCGGAATCATACTCAGAAACATATACTGAACTTATAGAAAAAGATAAACATATAGAAATAAATGTAGGAAATTTAGATGAAAAACCTAGTACTTCAAATCCTAAAACACGAATGGATACAATCCCAACATATTATACTTACGAAAGAGAAAATAGAGATAAAGTTTTATGGGATAAAAGATTAAATAAAAATTGGATACCTAGACAAACTACAGATTAAAATAATTTCTTAGATTTAGACTGTGTAGCAGATACAAATAAAACAATTCAATTATAGATAGGTTATATATCAAAACAATTAATAGACAACAAAATATCAATAATAGATGCCCCAGGGTATATAGAAAGAACGCTTATAGGAACAGTAAAAATATGGTTACAAAATTTAACACCAGCAAGCTTAGCAACATTAAGAATCCGAAATCGGAAACCCAGTTAGGCAAAAGAGAAGCCGTTTTAGGGGAAGTACGAACTTGTTGAAGGCGCTGTTAGGGTAACTGATTGAGGCCAAAAAGTCTTAGTAGTGACCAAAAGAATTTGTTCAGAATAACTTTAATATAATTTGATAATTGATAATAATAAACAAAGAGGTTAGAAGGAATAAATTGTTTAGAAATCATGAAAATGATGAATACATACCTACTAGATGAAGATTATAATTATAAAATACTCATTTTATACATTCTTAAACCACTTAATATTGATATAAAAAGAAAAATTTATGACCTTTTAATTACTGAAGAAATGACAGAACTAAACCAGATAATGGAATTAATAACAAAGTATATATGAACTATATGACTCATATTCAGATTAATGATAAACTACGAATATTTAACATATTGGCTACAAACTATGAAAAATTTAGATCTACTTAATAAACTTTTAATAAATAATATTATGACATATCAAAGAACCCAAGATATAGAATACTTAGAATATATTTTAGAAAATACAAAAGAAATACAAAATCTTATGATAAAAAAGCAAGAATATTATGAACAGATATTTTCACCAGAAAATTAAAATGGATGAAAATTACAGAGAACAATTATTAGAAAAAATTAATGAAATGAAACAAGAATTACGATTTAGACAAAACAGACTAGAATATAATATATGGGCAGGAGTATGCCAAAAATCTATAAAAGCACAAAGAAAAACGATATTCTTATTAGATCTACAATTACAACACTTAGAATATAAATATCAACATAATTTATAATGAATAAAGAAGAATATGCTGTAGAAGAAAAAATATATAAAAGTCAAGATGGACTAGAAATAAAAATAATACATTCAAACTTAGAACGAAGATATAAAAAAATAGGAAACCAACTATACCTAATGCCAGATAAAGAATCAGCAAAATTAGAAGATAGTCTAACAGCTATGGTACGATTAAATAAAGAAAATGAAGAGGGCTTCTCTTTTGCCTAACTGGGTTTCCGATTTCGGATGACATAGTCTGGGCTTACCTATTCTCAGCCTACCTTCGTTCATAGCAAACTACTTCGAATTCATTCAGTATAACAATATTATAACATGATAATAATCAAATAATAATCAAGAGATTATCAGGAATAAGACAGTTTAGCTATTCATATTGAAATATGAACATACCTCTGTTTGTAGATTTTCTGAAGTTGATTCCTTTATAGATTCCTGGTTGTTATTAGATTTCTCTATTTAGATTTTTTTCTTATCTAGCTCTGATACCAATTTAATATTATTTTTTGTTCTATATATTCGTTATCTTGATATTCTTCTTTACTTATTATTTTTATGTCGTTTTCAGTCATAGTCATAATCAGAAGATGACTCTATTTTTTCTTCTAATTCAATATCTGTTATTTTGTATATACTATCTTCATTTTCTAATTCATAATCTAAATAATCTATCTGTTTATATGTATCGTTTTCTATTATTACTTCTGTTATTTGTTTTTTCTTTAAATCTTTTGGTAATTTACAGTCTCTGGCTAAATGTCCTAGTTTTCCACAATTATAATATTTACATTTTGTTATATTTTTCTTAACTCTATGTAGTCTTTTTTGTTTATAATTTTTTATATAATATCTTTTTCTCGGGATTTTGTTCTTATATTTTATTTTGAAGGGTTTATACTTCTTTATTCTTTTCTTTTTATATGGATTTTTACATCCAAATTGGGGTGCTAACTTGCTTTTACAATATGCTAAGTTTTTTACTAGTATTTTTTCTAGTTTTAATTCTTCTTTATGTTTTTCACATAGTTTCATAAACCATTGCTGTAAGAATTTTATTCTAGCTCCTAGTATATCTACTGTATTTGATTCTTCCCAATCTTTTATTATTTTTGAACTAAATGGTTCTGATAATTTTGTGTAATATAATTTTCTTATTTCTCTACTTTCATCATTTGTATATATTCCTTTATAGTAATATTCTCTAAATGCACATGTATATTCATCTATGTAACTCATTTTACATATTGCTAATTTATTCGTTAAATTTCTGTTTATTATTTTATCTTTTTGTTGTTCTTCTATTTCTGTTGTCATACTACCAAATTCATTTCTAATTGATATTTCATATTTATTTAATATATCTATTGCTGATGTTGCTATTTCATTATTAGATTTAACTATAGATTTCATCTATTAATAATATTTTATCCCATATTTGTATTTTTATATTTTTAGCTTTATGTGTTATCATGCTTCCTTCATTATTAAATCCTGTTACTATTAATGGTATTTTTAATTTTTCCCATTTACTATCTAATAGACAATTATGCTTACACATATTTGCTTCTGCTCCTGTGTCTATCATAGGTGAAGGCTCAAGGACAAATCAATGATGAAATAACATAAAAGAGGCTAAAAACATGGAGAAAGAAAAAATTTATGACATTGATGCTCACCAAAAGACATTTGGTGACTCGCATAATGTGTCAGACCATAGACCATGACAATTTTGACGGAGTCTTTGACTGAAATGATTAAGATAGATCGACAAGATAGAATATTCAATGTTTGATTTATAGTCAATATTCATCTTGACATAAAAAAAATTCTAGCTGAAAACACAAAGACAGTACAATCAAATCAACAAAATAAGACCCAATAAAATAAAATCAAGTTCATTGAAAGCCCATGCTACACAATCCTCTATGATTGTCAATGGTATATAAATATACTATCAATGTATTTTGAAGGATCAAAATGCGAATTTTTAAATCATATAACTACAAAATCATCTATGATATTCAATTAATGTATCTTATATACTATTAGAGTATCATAAAACATAAAGGGTTAACTTCACAACACTTTCATCACCAACTTGCTCTTCGAGGTTGAAAGTACAATTTCAGTTTTAAGGATTAATTCACACGAGAGGTGTATCAACAACAACTCTTCTTTTCCTACTAACATTTTCATCACCTGAATAATGCTCAATCACTTTTTCTTTTGTCTCTCTCACCAACATCTTTTTCAGACACATTCCCAATATCAAACATAACATTTAATATCGGGAGTTTAATTCACCTTGATTAGGATTAGGACTACCAACAACAAATGATTGCAGCTCATGGCCAAGCAGTAAAAAATTTGAACACGACATCATTGGCACGATATAATGTTGTTCACCTAAACCATCATTCGAAGAATAATAAAAAGTTAGTAAAATCTAAAGGACAATAACTCCACTATCTACTCTCCGCATAACACTTACACATAAACTAACCACAATAAAAATAAAGTCTTGAATGTAAAATAAACTATAAAATAAGTAAATTTATAAAAGTGACAATGTATATACAACAAATACTTGAAAATACAGAATAGAGATTACATATTTGACTAGAAAAGAGTAAGTAGTCTCTACATTATTTTTTTATTCATTTTAAAATTTTTGTGAATAGAGAATGAAGAAATATTGTACAAATACGTACAACTACGAATGAGCCTCTTAACAAAAAGGCCATTGATACTTATAATAGGGCTGTAAGTGAGATGCATGAATAAAAACACTATTTGTGGAAATTACATTACAAATTGGGATAGATAAATACGTTGAGTCGTTTTTGGTTAAATAAAATCGAATTGTGTTCAAAGCATCGTGCTTTATACACTCTTTTGGTTTCTTGTCACCAGAAAAAGAAATACAGTCTCATCTTATCCCGCGAAAGAAAGGAAATAGATTGTAATACCCTAACGGCGACGGACAATGTCTTATGTACCTCCTCACCTGAGAAATTCTGCTGCCGGAAAAACCACTACCACCTCTACTATAAACAGTAAAGGCGCCGATCACTTCTCTTCCAAACACACATCCAGAATTCCTTCTCTCGAAAAGTCTTCCAACGGTTACTCCAATTCAGCTCGCCGGAGCTCCCTCAATTACTCCTTGCCCAACACTGTTGCTGTCCCTGACCCCGTGTTTCCTCACTGGAAGCCTTCTGAACGTGTTCTTCGTCTTAAATCCGAGCAGGTACGAAATGGTTGCTATCCATCCCTCGCTAAAAAGTTTATTGTGTACATTTTTATTTTTATTTTTTATGTTCTTAGGGTTTTATGAAATATATGTGTCATCTGCTTCCTTTATAATTTATTCCATCTGAAAGTTCTTTCACTGTTGCAAAATGGTTGCTTAATTTAGTTTGTGTTGCTTTAAATCGTACCTTATTTCTTGTTTTTCTTCAAATTAGTGCCAGTTGAAGTGGATTCTAGAAACTATTGATATCTTTTATTGAGAAGCTGCATGATATGTTTGTGCTGTAATTTTCTTAGTCTCAGATTCATTTCTCCTAGAGCAAGGGTTATTCTCTGGTGTGTAAACATACTTGTATCTTTAGGCCTTCACTGCAGCATTATAATTATTATCATTTTCTGATGAACTTTGGATATTTCAGTTTTAGAACAGTAGTTATATAACTTCCAAGTGTGCAACATTTGCTAACTGTAATTTGAGGCAGTGCTGCAAAAAGAAAATGTTGTGATCCTGATTTACGTCCTTGATGTGCATTTTTATATGCAGATAGAAGAGATTCGACTGCGGCTTAATGTAGATGTCAATGTTTCTCCAGGCTCATGTCCTGCACCTTCACCTATTGAGTCATTTCCTGATATGGTTAGTTGAATTCATCATTCTGACAAATCACTGTATTGGGTCTTCTAATATAAGGCCATAATTTAAAGTACTTGGACCCTGGTTGTTTGTTCTCTCTGCAGTGCTTGGATGCAAGTATAATGAAGGATATTGAAAAGCATGGCTACACTGCACCGACTTCTATTCAGGCTCAAGCCATGCCTGTTGCTCTTAGTGGCAGGGATCTCTTGGGGTGTGCAGAAACTGGTAGTGGGAAGACTGCTGCATTCAGCATACCTATGATACAGGTTTTGTGTTGAATTTGTGTTATTATCATGTCATAATATGAGTTTGTCAGTGTTGTACTTGATCTTACTTATAGGAGTGTTTACTGTTTAATAAATATTATACATATTTTTATCGATATAGCATTGCCTGGCTCAACAACCTCTTCAACGTGGTGATGGACCTTTGGCATTAGTGTTGGCACCTACAAGAGAGCTTGCACAACAAATAGAGAAAGAGGTGGGTCTGCGGGCACGTTAAAACTTACTGCATTTTTTTCCATATCCTGCATATATATATTTCATTGACCCTGCTTTCAATGTAGTTTCTCACATCTCATAATCTAATCTCCACCAGACCCTTGGAACACCCTCAGCTGTCTTTTATTTTGTAATTCATATATATAAAATAATTGGTTTCTTTTCCTTTTTCTCAGTTTCATAAAAACATAATATACTTTCTCTAATGTGGTGTTAACTGTCTAATAACCATATCAAAGGGTACTGAAAGGCATAATATGCTGCTACTCTACGGTTGCTTCGTTTCTTCCAACTTGAATAATGCTCATCTTTCAAGAAGTCTGGTTTAGTCAATTACATAAATTACTAATTTTTGCTAGTGAAGCATGTTGTATCCCCCTTGGCTTTCTTTGGTCGTGTCATTGTTAACAAAGTAACTGGGTCTCCATGATTCATAAGGAGTGGACTTCAATATCACTAGGTCCCAACTACTCATTGTGTTGCTGATGTCGTTTTATTAGTGTGCAAAGCTCATCGTCTTGCTTCAATAATTTTCCTCATAACCAATAATTTCGCATGTGAATAATCCATGTTTGTTATTAGCAATATATATATAGTTTGGCTATGGTGTAGACAAGAAAAAACTCAATTTATTGTATTTTGCCTTTAAATATTATGTTTGTACTTGAACTGCTAAACATCATCTTTTCAGGTTACGGCTTTCAGCATGTCTTTGGATTCCTTTAAGAACGCAATAGTTGTAGGTGGGACAAACATTAGTGAGCAGGTAACTTCATTTTTATTATCATTATTAGGGTGCTATCTGTGAGGTTCATACGTCTACAGGGTGATAAGTAAACCAAATATCTCTTCTTTTGTTCTGGACTTGTTACTGGGTTGTGCCTTGGAGCATTCATTTTCATCTTTATGATGATGCAAGTCTAGCCTTACCATATTTTGTAATTGTGGTTTTCCATTGGATGCTAAGACAGAGGTCTGAGCTTCGAGCAGGAGTACATATAGTTGTTGCTACTCCGGGAAGACTTATAGATCATTTACAACAAGGAAATACTTCCCTCAGCAGGATTGCTTTTGTAGTTTTGGATGAGGCTGATAGAATGCTTGACATGGGGTTTGAACCTCAGATAAGAGAGGTATCTTCTTTTTCAATTTGTTTATTTTTTCTTTTCAAGGGAACATTATTTTCCATTTTACCTGTTTGTCTGGTCTTCTGTAACTCATTTTTGAATCTCCCTGATGTCTTGAGGAGTATGCTATTGCTTTCTTTATTCTTACACGCATTTGCCTGCCAATGTAGTAGCTGTTTTGCAACCATTAACTATATAACAGTACTTGATAATGCCTTATAATTATTTAACTCTGCTAGTATCTTTCTGTAAAATTAGAAAACCTCTTATGTCAATTGACTCCTGAATTATTATCTCTGCCTTTTGTTCATTGACTATTGTAATATGTTACAGAGACCAGATTGGCATCAGACTAGAATGATTTAATTGTTGTTTTTGCTGCTTCTGCATGACAAAATATGCTTATCGAACACCATAAATGACAGCTTCCAAGTTCGACTGTCTGCTTTCATTTGCTTCTTGGTGTTGACTGGGTTATGTAAAGGATGCTGATACCATGCTGGAGGCTTTAGGCTTCTACATGTATATATGAGGCTCTAATAGTCAGCCAAATCTAGTTTTGCTTCTATTTTCTGCTCGCTCATCTCCTTTCTTTTTACCTTCTCTAGTGTTAATGTTGTAAATATCCCAGCACTTGGTGCTGTTTTGACATCAACGAAATCCCATTTACCTTTTCAAAATTAAAATATAAATGGAAACTTCCAAATGTTACTGTGTCATAGGTGATGCGAAATCTTCCGGTAAAGCATCAAACACTGCTCTTCAGTGCCACCATGCCAGCAGAAATTGAAGCATTGGCACAGGTTAGGTCTCTATTTACTTCTTCGTTATATTAGCCCATGTATTTAAAATGGTATCCTGGTTGGCTTATTTTGTGGATACTAGGATTCGAAGATCGTAATGGGTAATTCTAAGCATGATCATATTCTGCAGACATCTATCATTGAGTTTCTCTCAATTGAGTAGTATCTGTCCCCTTATTTTCTTTTGGTGTAATCAGAAATTTCCTTGTTGTATAGGGGGATTGGGAGGAGTTCGTAGAGAATCATATTCTAGAGATTCTTTACTTTTTGGTATACCACTTGTATACGGCCTGTTTGGCCATTTTATGAACGAGAATACCTTTACAAAGCAATTAGGTCAAGCTAGAAATTACTCTAGTTTTGATGTGGCAATTCTTCTTTAAAGGGTAAAGCTTTTAAACGATAACAAATTCTATTAAAGGAAACTTATATGGCCTGGAATCTTGAATTCAGTTTGAGATCTCGTTCATAAAGCACTTGCTTCCATATTCTGTTGTTTTTCTCCAACAATGTCATTTTCCATGTATATGCAATTCATCATCACTTAACAGGTCTTCAGGTTTGATAAACATATGATGTGGTCAATGCTATTATTCTGTAAAAGAGGTGTCACATCTCTTTTGATTGTTGCAGGATTACTTGACTAATCCTGTGCGAATAAAAGTTGGAAAAGTAAGCAGCCCGACAGCAAATGTTTCCCAGACTTTAGAGAAGGTACCCGAAAATGATAAGGTATGTTCATTGTTGAACTTAAACAGCAAAGTAAACAGATTGATTCACATTACTTTTAATGGCTTCGATGGCACCATTTTTGTTGCAAGCCTTCTTTATTTTTTATATTATTCAATTTTTCATCTTGCTTGTTTGTTTCTTGTATACATAATTGTTTGAGATATGCATCTAACAATGTTGCATTCTTCATTATTTGCCGATTGCGTGTGCCTTTTCCGTCTTTGACATTTATGGTGATGAAGTATAAAGATTCAATACTAAAATCTATCTCATTATTATACTGGATACATCCACATTAATGTTGATACAAGTTATATGTGTATGGTTTTGGGTTGGTCATAGTGGGCTATTAGGCTTGACAATGCTGTCTCAGTCAAGAATTCTCTAATGCATAAGGAGCCAACTCTTACTGTATGAAGTGATGAGATCCCAATCAGCATGAGTGGCTGTCCTTTCTGGTAATATTTTTCAGAGCTGAAGGTGATAAAAGTGTTTTGTAACTTTAATATGAAATCCTTGCATATTATTGTATTACTCGTGAAACAACTGTAAATCAGCAGAAGAACCACATGTATCTTGTCGGAGAGTCTGCTGTCTTCTCCCCATGTTTTATCATTTAAAATGGTTCTAACCCTATTTATGTCATTGCTTTATAAAAATAATTAGGTTGAATCCTTATTTCTTAGGATGTTATTCAAGTCTTGATAGAAATATATATAGGTATCATAATGCACAAAAGGGGGGATATAAATGTAGATGAATCCATACACAAATCTTTCTTTCTAAGAAATCTAACAATCACCTATACAAGAAGGGATTTATTGAAGCACAACTAGGTTGAATCCTTATATTTAGGATGCTATTCATGTCTTGATAGAATTATATATAGGTATTGTCTATATACTTATACTTACTACCTTAAAAGCATGAACTCCCTAATTTGAATAATAAATTACTATAATACCCCAACTTAAAAAACATTCAATTTAGTATATCTTTTATATTATATTTATTTATTTATTTATATTTTGTTATATTAAAAGAAAAATACCTTTTCACATTGAATGGGTGCGACTTTTCCGAAGGGTTATGCCTTTTTTAAAAAGTTGTGACTTTTTTGATGAGTTGGGACATTTTCGAAGGGTTGTACCTTTTTTGGTAAGGCACAATAAACACATGTTCATACTACCCTTTGTTGGCTATAAATAGAGGTGTTCCTCACATTTTTAAACTATAATTTTTTTAAGTTTTCTATTCTTCTTTCTTAAAACACCAATTTAGTATATCTTCTATATTTTATATTGTATATATTTATTTATTTTTTATATTATATTTTATTAAAAGCAAACACCTTTTCATATTGAAGCGTTGTGACTTTTCCAATAAGGCCTAATAAACACATGTTCATACTACACTTAGTTGACTATAAATTGAAGGGTCCTCTCACATTTTGTAAACTAATTTTTTTTAAAGGTTTCTATTCTTCTACTTTCTTTGAACACCCAATTTAGTATATTTTTTATATTTTATATTATATTATATTTATTTATTTATGTTACATTATATTAAAAGCGGACATCTTTTCACATTGAAGGTTTGTGACTTTTTCGAAGGGTTTTGACCTTTCTCGAAGGATTGTCACTTTTTTCAAGAGTTGTGACTTTTTCAATGAGTTGTGACCTTTTCGAAGGGTGTTACTTTTTAATAAGGCACAATAAGGACTTGCTCATACTATCCTTTGTTGGCTATAAATAGAGGGGTTTGTTCTCATTTTTAAACTAATTTTTTTTAAGTTTTCTATTTGTCTTTCTTAAAACGCCCATTTTAGTATGTCTTCTATATTTTGTATTATGTTTATATATATTATATTGTATTATATTAAAAGCCGACACATTTTCACGTTGAAGGATTGTGACCTTTCTGAAGGGTTGTGACTTTTTTGGTAAGGCACAATAAGCACATGTTCATTCTACCCATTGTTGGATATAAATAGAGGGGTTTTCTCACATTTGTAAACTACAATTTTTTTAAAGTTTTCTGTTCTTTCTTAAAACAAACAATTTAGTATACCTTCTATAGGTTATATGATTACATTTATTTATTGAAAGCAAACACCTTTTCACATTGAACGGTTGTCACTTTTCTGAAGGGTTGTGAGTTTCTCAAAGAGTTGTGACTTTTCTGATGAGTTGTGACCTTTCCACATGGTTGTGACTGTTCTAATAAAGCACAATAAGCCTATGCTCATACTATGCTTTGTTGACTATAAATTGAAGGATTTTCTCACATTTTTATACTATGAATTTTTTAAGTTTTCTATTCTTAAAAAAAACTCGAGTGTGATTTGCAGTCACTAAGTGAGTTAGATGTTAAGTAGAACGTTAAATTACTACAATACCCCAACTAAAAACACCTAATTTAGTTTATATTCTATATTTTATGTTTACTTATTTATTTATATTATATCAAAAACAGGTGCCCCAACAATACAATAATAACTTAGCAATGAGAGAAGGTATATTTAAAAGTTGTAATTAAGAGATGTATGACTTTTATTTTTACATATGATTAATTTTAAAATGAGAAAAGTCAAAAAAGGAGAAAAAAGATAAATGCAATTGGAGGCAATAGAAAGGTGTCACATCACTTTATCTATATCTAGCTTTATATATTATAAATAGATATAGATATTTTCATATACTGATTTAACAACTTTTAATATTCGCACAATTAATAATCACAAAAAAATTTACATCCATTATTCATAGGAACTGATACTTTATTATTCCATTTATAATTGTTCACTTAAATTTATGGTTTAATAATAACAATAAGAAATTTGTGGCCTTATCTAAGTAGAAACAGTCTACAAGGTGGGAAATGGGACGATAATCCTATTCTGGAAAGAGAATTGGAATGGAAATGAGGCACTGATGGCCTTATTTCCTGACCTATTCTCCTTGTGTACCAATTCGGAAGAAACAATGGTTGAGGTATGGTCTATTCATGGATGGAGTATTGTGTTTAGAAGGCATTTAAATGTCTGGGAGATTGAGAGAGTGGCTGAACTATTACATGTTCTCAATTGGTTCAATGGGTTATCGGCAGATAAAGATTCTATCATATGGAAACACTCTAGAGATGGAAGCCTTTTTGTGAACAAGCTATATATTAAGGAGGTGAAGGAGCATCCAGGTGGTAAGCTTGGCCCCTGGAAGTAGATTTGGAGGAACAAGGTGCCAAGGTTGGTAAAGTGTTTCTCTTGGTTGGTTGCCAGAAGAACATGTTCCACACATGAGAAATTGAAAAGGAGGGGTTTCTATATTGCCTCTTGGTGCTATCTCTGTAATGAGACTGAGGAAACCAACAACCATTTGTTCCTCCTTTGCAAAGTGACAACACAATTGTGGAACTTTTTTTGGGACTAACACATACATAATGGATTATGCCTGAGCATACAACAGATCTACTTAGTTGCTGGATCAGCAGAGGGGGGAGAAAATCTAAGAAAAAGTGGTGGAGTATAATACCATCATGCATTTGGTGGTGTATTTGGAAAGAAAGAAATAGCAGATGCTATGATAACAAAGCTAATTCAATAGAGAAAGTCAAATGGAACTGCTTGACTACTTTTTATTTTTGATGTAAAGAGGAAGGGATAGAAGAAGCTGCGCAAATTTTGGATTTTATAGGCACTTTGTAATCTATTGGCCTTTTTTGTTTTTTCTCTTGTTGGTAACCAATTTTTGGAGGTCTCCAGCATATCCTTAATGTTGCTGAGTACAACATTATCTTTATCAAAAATAAAATAAAATAATATGAACATTATTTTAAAAAAAGTGTACTACATAGTTTGGCATTCAGATGCAACATGTTCATCAAAAACTAGTATTGCACAAAAGTGGGGATATAAATGTAGATGAATCCACACACAAATCTTTCTTTCTAAGAAATCTAACAATCACCTTTACAAAGAAAGGATTAATTGGGGCTTCAATGATATATAAGAGGCATTTGCAACCTAAGGTACGACCTAGAGGTCAATAAAGTGGGCGACAACTTTGGAGACCTGGGTTCAAACCCCAGTAGAGACAAAAAATGCTAGATTATCTCTTCCATCTGCCTAAGCTTTGGTGCGCAGAGTTATTCGGTACTTGTGCGGGTGATCCTGTAGTAGTACCCTATGGAATAGTTGAGGTGCATGCAAGCTGGCCTAGATACTACTGTTATAACTTCTATAAATAAAGAAGAGGCATAACAATACTATAACTCTGATAGAGTATTCTCCTTTGTCAAGGGTTCTTCCATTCACTAAGTTGTGCTCATAGTTACATGAGGACAATCCTCCAGTTCTGTCCATGCTATCAATTTGTCAGCAACTCCTTGGTGCTGTGTCTTCAAAAATAAACTACTAACGATTCATATTTTTATCTGTCCTTTGTTGGATAGTTTTTTGAAATATATGAAGGGCCTACTAGAACATTAATATTTTTGTTGTGCTAAAGATCCAAATATATACCATATATTTGTCTTGCAGTTGTACTTTCGTAAGATTTCTTTTCCAATATTTGTTCATGGAGACGACAAAGTTGAGCCAGGGGTATTTCGGAAACAACCTCTCTACTACCAAGAGGTAGGGGTAAGGTCTGCTTACACTCTACCCTCCCAGACCCTTTCTATGGGATTACACTGGGTATGCTGTTATTGGAGAAGACATAGTTATGCCATTAACTATCTTGTGCTTGGGGTCAATCTTAGATAGATGGAAAAACTAGTTTTCAAGAACATGTATTCATCATCACCTAAAAAAAGATAGTAATTGTCACCAGATATATGGGTCTTTCATGAAGATTATAGCTTGATGTTATTGTAATGATAAATCTTGTAGATTGATCGCCTTTTGGATTTGCTGGTTGAGGAGGGTCTTCAAGCTGAAAAATCTGGCCATCCTTTCCCTTTGACCATTGTATTTGTGGAACGGAAGGTATAATTTCTTGTACTTTGATTTTCCTTTTCTGAGTTTTCTGTTGCCCTATCTATGCTAATGTTGCTGTCCCAAGGATTCCCTGATAAAAAGTATAGAAGATCACTAAAGGAAAAAACGAAGCACAATAGTTTAAATCACCTGCTACTTTTTAAGTGTAATTACCATCTTTAAGGTTTCTCATCCAATATTTATTCTGTGTATTCGACCATGTCTTGTTTTGGCTGCAAGGGAACAATAAGTGATCACACAAATGTTATTAGCCAACCGACCTTCTACCTGCAATGTGATCATGTTGACCTCTAGCATCACATGAATGAACCGTGTGAAAGATTAATGGTTTGTTGATAATGGAAAAGTTAATCGTCTGTTGACTAAGCTACATAGGCTTGAAAATCCAACTTCTAAATGTGGTATGGATAGCCAACAACATGATAGTTTATTGCCGATGAGATTGTTTCATGGAACCTTAGTTGTCAAGATCATTTAATCTTGTCAGGACTTGTGAATCCAATGACAAAAATTCCATAGTGGATTTGGAGTTCTCATAAAGGCTAGGATTGGAAGTCCTGTTATCATTCACATTGTTGGATTTGTCCCTGAGCTACAACTTGGGTTCAACACAACATCAAATTAAGCAATGAATATGGGGCATTATTTGATGCTCTAGAAAAAGAAGCAGAGGTTTGGTTCAAAAAACCTAGACCAATGGAGAGGGTTGGCAAAGGAACCAGCCAACAACAATTATTTGGTTCCAAAAGAAGTCATGAATTTAATTTTCGAGATGAAGTAAAAGGATGGAGAATCAAGAAGTGAATTGAGAAAAGAGAGGAGATCACCAATTAATTATCAATGATAATCAAGATCACATCTTCGAATGTGAGGGGTCTTTTAGAAACCAAACATTCATGTTCTTTTAGAAACCAAATTAGAAGGAGATGTCAAAAACTTGATAGGGGAGTTATGGGCCAACAAATGGGTGGGGAAGGCTAAGGGTAATACCATAATAGTGGAGGGATCCAAATAATGTGGGACAAGATAGAGTAGGTAGGGGAACTGATTGAAGTTAGCAGTCAAGTTATCCCCTGCAAATTCGTAGGCATAAATCATGAATTGACATGGTTTAGGGGAGTTGTGGGCCAACAAATGGGTGGGGGGGAGGCTAGGGGTAGTAGTGGAGGGATCCTAAGAATGTGGGGCAAGACAGAGTTGGTGGGGGAACTGATTGAAGTTAGCAGTCAAGTGATCCCCTGCAAATTCATAGGCATAAATCAGGAGTGGACATGGTTTCTCAGTGCTGTCTATGCAGACTACAACATGGTTATCAAAAGAGAGATCTGGGTGAATTAGCAACTAGCAGAGTCAATTATGAGGGACCTAGGGTGGTATGTGGTGATTTCAATGTCACAAGGTTTGTGTCCAAAAGGGCAAATTGTAGCAGAATCTCAGGGGCAATGGATGAGTTCTCTTAGTGCACAAATGACTAAGAACTAGTTGACCATCCTTCATTTGGAGGGTCTCTCACTTGGAGGAGGGGAGAAAGCCACAGGAGTGCATCCAGATAGACAAGTTCTTGCACTCGACTGAATGGGAGGACACATTTTCACAGGATAAACAAACTTTGCTTCCAAGGTTGGGTTTTGACCACAACCCAGTCTTCCTAACATATGGGGATTAGGACTTCAAAAAGACTTACTTCAAATTTGCAAATTTGACACTTGGTGGCTAGAGGTTGACGGGTTTAAGGACAAGGTGAAGGAATGGTGAAATTCATTCCCAAATACAGGAAGACCTGCCTACATCCTAGCTAACAGACTCAAGCTTCTAAAAAAGAAGCTAATAAAGTGGAGCAGGAATAACAAGGTGAATTGGAAATTGAGGAAAAAGGAAATTCTATGCAGATTAGCTCTTGGGAAACTATTCAAGAACAAAGAATTCTATCGGATCAAGAACTAGTACAGAAAACCCAACTAGCTATAGATTACAGAGTTTGAAGAGGTTGCTAAGAGGGAGGATTTTGGGCACTATGCAATGTTTCTATGATCATATTTGAAAGGAGCATGAATGCTACTTATGTAAATCTCATCTTTTTAACAGCAGGTGCAATTGAACTGAGAGATTTTAGGCCAATTAGCTTGATATTTGGAATCTACAAGATAAGGCTAAGATCCTGACGGAAAGGATGAAGATGGTGATTGACAGCTTGGTAAAACAAACACCCAATGACATTTGTCAAGGGGAGGTAGATAATGGTTGACAAATGGAAATAAAAATATCAAACACTTCCACAAAATGGCCAATTCCCTCAAGAGATACAATTTTATCAACACTCCGAAAATGGTAGGATTCAACACCACTAATTCAGATGATATTTAGAGTGTTGTACAGGCCTTTTATCAGACTTCGTATAAGAAAATTGTAGAGTGGAAACCTGAGCTCACTATCCATGATGCAACAGTTATCACCCCAAAAGATTAGACATGGTTGCAAAGGAATTTTGATGAAGAGGAGAATATGGAGAGCTTCAAGTCATGTGCCATTGACAAGGCCCTTGAGCCTCATGGTTTCCCTATAAACTTCTACCCAACCTTTTGGGACTTGGTCAATGGGGAGATTATGGGCACTATGCAATATTTCTATGATCATCAGGTATTTGAAAGGAGCATGAATGCTTACTTATGTAGATCTCATCCCTTAAAAGGCAGGAGCAATTGACCCGAGAGATTTTAGGCAATTAGCTTGATATATGGAATGTACAAAATAATGGCTAAAATCTTGGCAGAAAGGATGAAGATGGTGATAGATAGCTTGGTAAACAAACACCCAATGACATTTGGCAAGGGGAGGTAGATAATGGATGCAACTCTCATAGCAAGTGAATGTGTAGACACAAGAACTAGAAGTGAAGTGTTAACTGATGGACTAATGTGTAAGCTTGACATTGTGAAAACTTTTAATCTTGTTAACTGTGACTATCATCTGAACATCCTCAATCAAATGGGATTTGGAGATAGATGGTTAAAGTGGATCAACCTTTGTACTAAATTTGTCATAATGAAAAACCTGTTGGTTTTTTCCCTTCTAAAGGGGGCCTCGGCCCTCAGGCAAGGTGACCCCTTAGTTCCTTTTCTATTCATTCTCGCAATGGAAGGCCTCAGTAGTATGGTGAATACAACACTCCAAAATAATTGGCTAAGGGGTTTCAAGTTAAGTGATAGAGGAGTGGGTGAGCTGAAGATTTGTGAAGATAAAATGGAACATAATGGATACATCAGAGTTATGCTAGTCGTTTTTGAAGTTGTTTTGAGTTTGAAGGTAAACTGGAGGAAAAGCATCCTATTCCCCATTAAATAGGTTAACAATATTCAGGCATTGTGGCATTCTAAGGTGTGGAGTGGACAAATTACCTACTGCTTATTTAGGTATGCCCACAGGTAGGAGACGTAAATATGTGGAGATCTTGGACTATTATAGAGAAGGCAATGAAGAGCTTATCCCCATGGAAAACTCAGTACTTATCTGTCACGACCCGAGCTTACATCCTGAACATGGCCGGCACTCGAGAACCATTGCTGGTCCCCAAGCGAACCCTTATCCTGGCTGACTACAAGCGGAAGACTAATTCAAGCATACATAAGCATCAAATTGAAATAAACATTTAAAACAGTTTACTCAATCTCAAAACTTCGCTGAATATACTGAGTATGAAAATAAGTTTTAAATAAAATAAGTGAAACTGAAAGGCTCTCCAAAATTGTCTATCTATGAAGCCTTTACTATCTATCTCCAAAACTGAAAGACCTTCTAGAAAATCTGTGGAGCACACTAAATAAGGAGGTGGACATGGAGAAATAACTTATTGAAGCTTGATTGGTGTGGCCAGAAATTGGATGTTTATCGGCCACTGCTTATCTCGAATGGGTGTAGATAAGGGCTTTGGGGTTACCTCTCCCTCTCTGGTCTCATGAAATGTTTATGGAGTTTGGGTTAGATGTGGAGGTTGGATTGAAACAAATGGGCTCAACTGTGAAGGGTCATTTGATTCAATTCTTAGAAGTATTGAGTTGGAAAAAAAGGGGCTTGTCTTCACAATCCCGATTTGGTGTGAAGCATTGATATTGTGGAGTTGTCTCTGTTGTACTGTGTGTAAAGGAGCTACAACCAAGGTCTATGGCAGAGGCACACCTAGGATATGGTGCCTCAAATAGTGCTGGGCAAGCACACTCTGGGCCACGGAATTGGAATCTTTAGAAGCTTATCTGGAAGGTTATTTAAAGTTGCATGCTTTTGTTGGCTAGTGGTTAAAGAGGCTGTTCTAACACATGATTGCTTGATGAGGAGAGGTATGTGCTTTCTATGTAGTAAGGAGATTGAAACAAACAGTCACCTCTTTTTACACTGCAAGCTGACCTGCAAGCTGTGACTTCTATTCACCAGTATGAAGGGTTTAATATGGACAGCACCTAGGGAAACTGCAGAAATGATAGCATCCTGGAATGATCCAGGTGTTTTACTAAAGAAAAGAGTTGGTGGAGCCTCATCTCAGCATGTATCCGGTAGACAATATGTATGGAAAGAAACTTTAATATTTCGATGATAGAGCTAATTCTGAACAGAAGATCAAGATGAATTGTATATTTTTTGATTCACTTTTGGTGAAAAAATCCCTGGTAGAGGAGGTAGAGCCTATAGTTGACATCATTGGATCCTTATAACTTGCACTAGACTAGGTTTTTGCTGTTTCTTGGTGTCTTGTAACTCTGTTTTATCTCTTACAGTCTTTGTGCGAAGGATTATTTATTTATAAAGTTGTTACCTTCTCAAAAAATAAATAGTTGCACTGACAATTATGTTGAAACCAACTGTCCGTCAAAACCAAAAAATATTATGAACTTATCCAGGTTCATAATGAAAGGTTAGTATGATCCTTCCCATGTTCAATTTTGAAATTTAATTGTCAAAAAATTTTAAGCCTGCAGATTAGCCAGAAGAGCACTTGCATACTCCGTGGCCTTTGCCAATTCAATACAGGCCACAAACTTATAATCACTTTAATTATAGGGACGCACAGTACAATTTCCTATATCTCAGATCAAGATCCCATTCATGGTTTATTAAATATGACAACATCACAGCAACAATGCCTAGATGGATTTATGATTGTTGGGAAGGCTAAAGAGGTAATGAAAAGGTCTTATCCCCTTCCTACCAGATAGCCTTCTCCAAGTTTCTTTGAGAAAAGAAAGCAGTCAATTACGAGCTCATATTAAATATTGCAAGTTTAGCCAATGAGTTTCATATGAGCTAGAAAATTTTGCAATAACTGTTATTTGTAAGAAAGAGCAGATCTCACTTGGCAATTCTAGCTTTCTTAAAATATTCTTGGAAACCTTTCATGTGTTCAAGCTCTCTCCCATTTACTAATTTTCTTGGGTAAAAGTACTCTCCATATTCAAAGTAAGTTGTGAAGTTCTTTTATTTATGGCTGTTTTCATTTTCAGTTAGTGTTTTTCTACACCACATTTTTATAGTATCAAGATTTAAAATGAGAAAATACATAAGTACCCCATTAAACTAGACCTGTTTTTTAAAAAGACACTTGAACTTTGCGGGGGTCCTATTACCCCCTTAAACAATTTTAAAGTGTTATAAATATCCCACTTTTCAGCCACCCTCAATTGCAAAAAAGGAAGTGCAATCACGCACCAATTATTATCTGCCACGTGTTATGTTTTAATTTTTGATCTTTATTTTCATTTTTGTTCTTTCTTATTTTATTAGCTTCATTTTTTTCTCCTTCTACTTCTTTCTTCATCACTCTTCTTCTTCGCTTGCAACCCTCCATATAGCCGCCATCACTACAAGTCCTTGACTTGGCCGCCATCGCCGCCAATTCTACGGAGTAGCCTTCATCACGCCATTATTATAATCTCATCTCCACCATTAATATCATCAAATCATTATTAAATCAAAATAAAATTACTAATAATTTATAAATTGAAAATTAATGATCACCTTCAATCTACCATCTTCTTTTCAATATTAAAACAATTATGCAGCGGGAATCCATTACGATGGAGGTAATGAAATACTATAATGCTCTCGAATCGATGAAATTTGTTTATTTAGATGCTAAAGAACTATATAATAATTTATTTTATTTTATTTTAAAAATACAATATTATCAAAGGAGGTTCACAATTATTATTATTTTTGAAAAAAGAAGGGACAAAAAAGAAAAGGAAACAAAGAGAAGCAAGAAGACAAGGAAAAAAAATGAGTAAAGTAAATGGGTCTTCTAAGTTGAAGAAGATAGAGAAGAGGTAGTGGGCTCTTTTGAGTTTTGGGGAAGAAGAAAGCAAAAAAAAAAAATAAAGAATGGAGAAAGTAAAATAAAATAAATAAAAGAAAAGAAAAAATAACATTTCTAAATAAATAAATACTTAAATAATTATATATTTACATTTTTGGCTCAGCTCACTCGCTATCAGAGAGTGAACTACACTCTACATGCTACATAGGCACGTAATGGGATAATAAATTCACTCTACATAAGAAGAGGGGGTAATAGGACCCCCGCAAAGTTCAAGTGTCTTTTTAAAAAACAGGTCTTAGTTTAATGGGGTAATTATGTATTTTCTCATTTAAAATCAATATTAATAGTTTTTATATGATCCATGATCCTATCCCCAATGGTATACCCATTGGTGAAGGTGTACTATACCTTGATGCCTTCACTAAAGCATTAGTTAAGCAAGGTAGAATGCACAACCAGGGCTTATGCATGCTTTCTGTCCCAGTAGTTTAGTTGAATGCTTGCAGCATTTAAATGAAATGGACAAGTGGTGTTAACTATTAAGTAGCATACATGGGAAAGTGCACAAGGGCATTAAAGAGTTTATTTTTCAGTAGCAAAAACCATGAAGTTCATTTTGGTGGCTAACTTAGGGGCTGTTCTATGTGGGGTTCTTGAAGAAGATACAGAAGACACTTGTACTTTTCCAGTCAGCTCCTAGTTAAATTAATTTTTCAGTGTCAAGGATGTGACCATCACTTTTGTCCTACCTTTGTCCATCACTAATCTGATTTGCTTCATCTTCCGTCCATCTTATTTAGTTAGGCAAAGACATGCTCTTTAGCGAAGCCCATTGTACGCACTTGAGAAACTCCTTAGGATTAGTACAACTACAATTCTTTTTCTTGGATCAGTTATTACAACCACTATGTTTGTGCCACTTGATTGTTGTGAATGAGGCGGCTGATCTCAGTAGCACAGGTTTGAGATCCTAGAGGGGAGAGTAAGACTAAGGATTCCTTTGATCTGATAATTTTCTTCCCTGTTAGAACTGATGAGTGATTACTATCCAGTCCCTTCTATATGCTTTTGTGAATGGCTAGGGCTTTTTCAGCATGTACATCCTTATGGCCATGCTCCTGATAAGGGCTTTTAGTTGGTTCTTGCATGACCATTGTATAATTTTGATTTATCTTCTTGAAGACCTTCAGTCTCTTTTTTTAAAAATGTGTAAGTGCATGCTTTTAACAATGACATTATGCACCATCATCGTGTAGACAAAATGTGATGAAGTAGCAGAAGCTTTAACGCAGCAGGGTTTGCTTGCAACTGCACTTCATGGTGGTCGAAGCCAAAATGAAAGAGAGGCTGCCCTTCGTGATTTCAGACATGGACCTATCAATATCTTGGTATGTTTAAAACATCTACTGTAATATTTCATGATATTTTCGCTTGTTGAATACATATTACTTATGAATTTCCTTATCCCTGATTTATGTCAGGCAATAGGAGTAATAATATCCCCAAGCAACATCAGTTGGTAGTGCTTGAGGGTGTAAAAATTTTTTGTTTTCCTTTAGGACGAAGTATGTTTTCTTGAAATCAAGTACTCTCTCTGAGAAAAAAAGTGGTCTCTTCTGTCTTTCCAACCTTTCTCTCCTTTTGCAATCTGTCAGCATTGTTTCCAGATTGGAATAGAATACAAGTGTCCGCTTCACCCTTTTTGATGCAAAGAGATGATCTAGGTTCTTATATAGTTGCCTCTAAATTGTAGGAAGAGGAAATGTTTTGGGGGTGTTTGGATCTCCTCTTCTATATCCTGTTCTTTACACCAAATCCCTAGAGTAATAATTACTTTCCATTTGATCTTCTGTATACACTCCTTTCCTTCAAATATTCTTTGATTCCTTTCCTTCCATATAATCCACCATATACATGCTGGAACTGTTCACCGCCGCCTTTTCTGGCTATTATTGCCTCCCCTTTTGATCCAACATCTTAGGAGGTCAGAAGTGTATTTTGGCATAGTCTAGTATTCATTGGCTATGCTAGTAAGCAGAGCCCACACCTGTGCAGTAACCTTACAGTGCATGAATTGGTGCTTGTCAGTCTCTCGAGCCCCTTTATGAAGGAGGCATCTAGATGCTATGTTGATGCCCCTCTACTGAATGAGTCAGACAACTCTTCCTAGCAACCTGAAGCACTTCACCTTGGTAGCAGCCACACTTCTCCACATTGTTCCAAGGTCCTGTGGATCTTCCTATACTTCCTCTAAGTCTATAGTCAGTTCACAGAAAATATCCCATCATTGTGATGTTTCCATGCTATTTTGTCTTGATCTAGATTAGTGTCATGGAATCCACCAATCAAGCTCAAGAGCTCCACCACTATCAGGATTTGTGCATATTGAGAGAAGACCAGGGAACAGGTCCCTTGACATCTCATTGCCACACCAATCATCTGTCCAGAACTACTTAGTTTCATCTCCTTTGCCCACAATAATCTTTGAGCTGCTATTGAGGGCCAACCACAAGTTCCTGGTGGCCCTCCACACTCCAATACCTTAAGGGGTCGTTTGGTGTGATGAATAAGAGAAAGTTATCCTAGGATAAAAATTTAGTGTCTCTTAATCCGTTGTTTGGTTGGACAGGATGGGATAACTTATTCCAGGATTAACAAATTGTACTGGGATAAGTTATCCCTCCCTGATGGTGAAATAGTAATCCCAGGATAACTTGTCCTCGGATAAAGTATGTAAATTAACAAAATTACCCTTAAACTCTCTTTTATACACCACTTATACATTCATGTATATTAATATAATTTTAAACAACATTCACAACCTTACTTAATCATTGTTTTTATCATAATATATTTTTTTATTAAAAAATTACATTTTATAAATACAATTTTTATTTATGAATATATTATAAGTTGATTTTTTTGCCTAATTTTATATTTATTTATATTTTGATTTCTCTTAAAATATTCACTCCACTACTAAATTACATAGTTTATTACTCACTTAAAAATTATATTCTATGTACCCATTGTGAGAAATATAGGAAAAGAATATAATTGAATTGTTTTTTTTAAATTGTTACATTGAGACCCTATTTATAGACACTACATTGGAATCCTTTTCCAACTAGGATTCCTATTCTTTTTCCTATTCCTATTCCTATTCCAAGTAGGAAATACTTATTTCTATTCTAACACTCCCCCTCAAGCTGGTGCATACAAATCATATGTACCTAGCTTGTTACAGATGTACTTAATACGAGGACATGTGAGGGACTTGGTGAAGATATCTGCAAGCTGATCATTTGACTTCAAAAATTTCGTAACAATATCTCCCGAGAGTATCTTTTCTCTAACAAAGTGACAGTCAATCTCAATGTGCTTAGTCCTTTCATGAAACACTGGATTTGATGCGATATGAAGAGCCGCTTAATTATCACACACAAGTTCCATTGATCAATTTTGCCAAATTTTAGCTCTCCCAGCAACTGTTCGATCCAAACTAGTTCACAAGTTGCTGTCGCCATTGCTCGATATTCTGATTCTGCACTAGATCGAGCAACCACATTCTATTTCTTACTCTTCCACGACACCAAATTACCTCCTACTAAAACACAATATCTGGATGTCGAACGTCTGTCAGAAGGTGATCCTGCCCAATCAGCGTCTGTATATCCAATGATATGCTCATGGCCTTGATCCTCATAGAGTAGTCCTTTACCGGGAGCTGACTTTATATATTGCAGAATACGAACAACTACTTCCCAATGACTATCATAAGGGGAAGTCATAAACTGACTTACAACACTCACAGGAAAAGATATGTCAGGTCTAGTCACTGTGAGATAATTCAACTTTCCAACAAGCCGTCTATACTTTTCAGGATTACTAAGCGGCTCCCCTTGTCCTAGAAGGAGTTTAACATTCGGATCCATAGGAGTGTCAATAGGTCTACATCCCATCATTCCTGTCTCCTCAAGAATGTCTAAGGCATACTTGCATTGAGAAATAATAGTACCTGATCTAGACTGAGCAACCTCAATACCTAGAAAATACTTCAATCTGCCAAGGTCTTTGGTCTGAAAGTGCTTAAAGAGATGCTGCTTCAAATCGGTGATACCATCTTGATCATTACCGGTGATAACAATATCATCAACGTAAACAACCAAATAGATACATCGACTTGGTGCAGAATGCCGATAAAACACAGAGTGATCAGCTCCACTACGAGTCATGCCAAACTCCTGAATAACTGTGCTGAACTTCCCAAACCAAGCTCGAGGAGACTGTTTCAGACCATAGAGTGACCTACGCAATCGACATACAAGGCTACTAGACTTCCCCTGAGCAACAAAACCAGGTGGTTGCTCCAAATAGACTTCTTTCGCAAGATCACCATGCAGAAAAGCATTCTTAATGTCCAACTGATGAAGAGGCCAATGACGAATGGCAACCATAGATAGAAAAAGACGAACAAATGCTATTTTAGCCACAGGAGCGAAAGTGTCACTATAATCTATCCCAAATATCTGAGTATACCCTTTGGCAACAAGGCGAGCCTTAAGTCGATCAGCCTGACCGTTTGGACCAATTTTGACTGCATAAACCCAACGACAACCAACAGTAGATTTACATGCAGGAAGGGAGACAAGCTCTCAAGTACCACTCTTATGTAAAGCAGACATCTCATCAACCATAGCCTGCCTCCATCCAGAATGAGAAAGTGCTTCACCTGCAATCTTAGGAAGGGAAATAGAGGACAAAGACGACACAAAAGCATAATGGGGTGATGATAGACGATGATAACTTAAGAAGATATAATGTGGGTTAGTATTTCGAGTGGATCGTATACCTTTTTGAAGTGCAAGCGGTTGGCTAGGAGGAGGCAAGTCCGCAGTAGGAGCAGGGTCCCGCGCATGACATGAATCATTTGGAACTAAGGTTGGACGTGGACGGCGATGATAAGTTAGTAGTGGTGGCACTATAACTGGAGATGTAGAAGTAATCGTAGATTCCTCAAAGGTTAGCACAGGTAAAACCTGAGGTATGGGTAAGACCATAGATACATCAGGATGATCAGAAGATGTATAGTAAGGCTGAGACTCAAAAAATATAACATCAGCAGACATAAGATATCGATGAAGATCATGTGAATAACAATGATACCCTTTTTGGACTCGAGAGTAACTAAGAAAGACACATTTGAGGGCACGAGGAGCTAATTTATCTTTTCCTGGGGCTAAGTTATGAACAAAGCTTGTGCTCCCAATGACACGAGGGGGGATAGGATAAAGATGTAACTGAGGAAACAGTATGGCATGTGGAACTTGATTCTGAATAGAAGAAGAGGGCATTCTATTTATCAAATAACAAGACGTCAGAACTGCATCTCCCAAAAAACTCAGCGGAACATTGGATTCAAGGAGAATAGTACGAGCGGTCTTAATAAGATGCCGATTTTTTCTTTGAGCTACACCATTTTGTTGAGGGGTGTATGGACAAGTAGTTTGGTGAATAATGCCTTGGTGAGTCATGAACTCTTGAAATTGGGAGGATAAGTATTCTAAGGCATTATCACTACGAAAAGTACGAATAGAAACACCAAACTGATTTTGTATTTCAGCAAAGAAACTTTTGAAAATAGAAAATAACTCAGAACGATCTTTCATTAAGAAAACCCAAGTACATCTTGAATAATCATCAATGAAACTAACAAAATAACGAAATCCTAAAGTGGAACTGACTCTACTAGGACCCTAAATATCATAATGAACTAATGAAAAAATAGACTCTGAACGACCCTCAATACTACGAGAAAACGTAAGTGTGTTTCCCAAGTTGACACGACTCACAATCTAATGTGGATAAGCTAGACAAACTAGGCACCATCTTTTGCAGTTTGGATAGACTCGGATGTCCCAAACGTTTGTGAATTAGATCTGTGGAATTTGTAACGGAGCATGTTGTTAAGGAATTTGAAGAGCTAAGATAGTAAAGGCCTTGTGATTCATGCCCTGTTCCAATCATCTGTCCTGTACTGCGGTCCTGCATGAGAAAAAACTCATCGAAAAAAGTTATGCTACAATGTAAGGCTTTCGTCAAACGACTAATAGATGCTAGATTAAAAGGAGAACCAGGGACACAAAGAACAGAGTCTAGGGTGACAAAAGATAGGGGTTTGGCTTTTCCAACCCCTTTTGGTTTTGTTTGTATCCCATTGGCTAAAGTAATAGCTGGAAGAGATTGTGAATAAACAATATCGGATAAAAGTGATTTATTACCAGAGATATGATCAGAAGCCCCAGAGTCCATGGCCCATGTTCCAAGAGTACTAGATTGCGACACACAAGCAAAAGAATTACCTGCAACAGACACATCAGATTGTGTAACCGAAACTACTTGCGGAGACGTTTACTTATTTGCACGATACTGAAGGAACTCATCATATTCTGTCTGAGCAATATGAGCATTAGTGGATGGTTGATTAGGTTGAACACCATATGCTACTAGTGGAGATGTCTGTTTACTTGCGTGATTTCGAAGGAACTCATTATATTCCTTTAGAACAATAGGATCATAACTGGTGGTGGACCATGCAAAATATAACATGTCTCGAGTGTGTCCAGGCTAATGACAATGACTACACTTGGATCGAGGTTTCCCAAAACACCCTCCTGCTCGCCGATTCTCCATAGACTGATATGTATGCTTTTCAAAGGTTTGAGATGCGAGAATAGAGGAGTCAATAGTGGGTGATGAAACTACTTTGTGATTGGGAGGTGCCGCAAGACGAAGGAGGCGAGAGAATAATTCATTGATTGTAGGAACTGTAGGGCTAGCTAAAATCTGATTACACATAGAATCATGATCAGGAGGAAGTCCAGCAAGAGTAAGAACTAGAAACAATGTTTGTCTATGTTCCTGTTGTTTTTCCACATTCGTAGTAACTGGCATCAACGTGTTGAATTCCTCCATGACTGCCTGTACCTGTCCCAAGTAAGTAAACATATCGGATTCTTGTTTCTTTAAGTTGGTCAATCGAGATATCACATCATAAAATCGAGATATGTCATTAGTGTATAAAGCACGTGCCTTTTCCCAAACTGTATAACACGTCTGGAATGGGCGAAACAAGGGCATCAATTTGGAATCAATAGAACGCCATAGGAGACTACATAATTAAGCATCTACTTTCTCCCATTGTGTTTTGGCTTTTGCATCTTCCTCACTAGTCTTTGCCTTTACATCTACCACATAAGTCTTGTTTGTTAAGTGATCTTGGACACCTTGACCCTTGCACCACAACTCAACCGAGGAAGCCTAAGATAAATAGTTTGAACTTCCCAATAAATAGTTTGAACTTCCCAATCCCGATAAAAGTTCTGAAGTGATTATAGGGCTAGAACTTCCAATCCCTATATTTTTAGAACCAAAAACATCACACCCAAAAGACATTATGCTAAATTTGTCTTGGAAACAACCAAATTTTGAAAAAAAAAAAAGTCGCCGAAAACAACCTGGAAATAGCCGGAACCCTAATTCCGGCGATCGGATCTGGTCAAAAACAGTATGGGCCTGGTTGGAATGGCTAGACGACCCTAACTGTCAAAAAATCTCTCAAAAAATATGATCAGAAAAGCCCTCACGCGCCGGCGCTTGAGCCAGATCTCGCCGGAAACTACTACCTCCGATCGGCGCCTGAGAGCGTGGTTTGGTTGCGGGAGCTTTTCTAGCCTCGTGGTGGTGTTAATTTTCGCACAACACCCACAAAAAGAAAAAAATAACAAAATCAGATCCAACCGTCACCGGAAATTGACATAGACATATGGTGACTTGTTTGTTCTCACCAATGCGCTGATACCATGTGAGAAATATAGGAAAAGAATATTGTTGAATTGTTTTTTTAAAATTATTACATTGAGACCCTATTTATAGACACTACATTGGAATCCTTTTCCAACTAGGATTCCTATTCTTTTTCCTATTCCTATTCCTATTCTAAGTAGGAAATACTTATTTCTATCATTAAAATGTAGATAACTTTAATAATAAAATTTCTTTTACTTTGATAAACTTAAAATGAAAGTTTTATTTTTAAGCTAAATAAGATCGAAAGTTATATTTTTAAGCTAAATAAGATGAAAGTTTAGTTTTTATGCTAAATAAGATCGAAAGTTTTATTTTTAAGCTAAATAAGATGAAAGTTTAATTTTTAGGCTAAATAAGATGAAACTTTAATTTTAAGCTAAATAAGATGAAAGTTTTATTTTTAAGCTAAATAAGATGAAAATTTTATTTTTAAGTTAAATAAGATGGAAGTTTTATTTTAAAGTTAAATAAGATGAAAGTTTAATTTTAAAAACACACGGCACAATCATGGAAATGCACATATAAAAATATTTAAGCTAAATAACATGAAAGCTTGATTTTTGAGAATGAATAACTAAAGTTTGCAATTAAAATGTAAAAAAAAAACAAACTAAATAAGGTGGAGGGTATTTTTGTAAACAAACAACTTATTATTAAAAATTATGCAATGGATGACAAACCAATCAAGTAATAAAAACTACTCCCAGCATAACTTATCCCAACATAACTAACTTGTATTCAAACCAAACGACCCCTATGTGTCAATGACTTCACTAGTACACCAGTGATCCTGTTGCCCATATTTGTGATGTATCAACTCTTTCCTTAGAGCCTGCTCCTTGACATACCCCCACAACCATTTTGAAAGTAGGCTCTTGTTATGAAGCTTTAAGTTTTTACTCCCAGTCCCCCATTTTCCCTACTTTTTTGTGCTATAGGTCATTTGACCAAGTTGAAACCCATTTCTATCTTATTTCCTTGCCAAAGGAAATTTCTTCTTAGAGCATCCAGAGACTTGAAAACCTTACTAGGAATAGGGAAAAGGGACATCACATAAGTGGGTAGAGAATCCACTACTGAGTCGATTAGTGTAACTCTTCCTCCTAGAGATAATTATTGGGACTTCTATATAGCCAATTTCTTCTCAGATTTCTCAATTATGCCATCCCCATTTTTTTCTGCTTTGTTCTTGGAACCCAAGAGCATGCCTAGGTAGACTGTAGGCAACTCTTCTTTCTTGCACTTAAAATATTTGCGAGAGTCACAATGTGCTACACCTCCTTTATTGGAAAAATACTACTCTTTCTTCATTTAACTTTGAGTCCTGAGCAAAGCTTCAAAAATCACCAAGATCAGTCTTCAGTAGCAAATTTGTTCCCACTCTGCTTTATAAAATACCACTGTGTCATCTGAGAAATTTGTGCTTCCTTTAAAAAATTAAATTACTGCGAATCGTCTTTATCCAACACTTCAATGTGTCCGTCCAAAACTGTCCTTGGGTCATATACAAGCATGGACAGTTTTCTGCGATTGTGAACTTGGCTCTTCATGAACCTACAACATCGGGTTTTGGCGACCCATGTTCTGCTGACCCTAACTAAGAGCATTTTCTTATCAATATAGATACGACTATAAAGAAGAATAATATTTTCTGTACCCCCAGTACAACTTGCGTGCAGATTGCTGTCTCATAAAATGAAATTTTCATGTCAAATTTGAATTGATCTCAATGGATTAGTCGTTACAGTAATAGGTAGGGATGGAAGGGTTTGATCATTTTTCACCCAAAACGAAGGTGCTACCAAACTGCGCTAAATCCCTTTCAATTTGGTGTCGAATAACAATGAAATGAATTTGATTTGATTATTCTTTGGCGCCTTTTGAACTTCCATCTATCTGTACAATTAACTTCTTACGATGGATTGGCAGGTTGCTACTGATGTTGCGTCTAGGGGATTGGATGTCACAGGAGTTGCACATGTTATTAACCTAGATCTTCCAAAGGTATTGCAGACTGCAAGAATAATAAGTTACATTTAGAGCTACTCTTTATGGAAAAAACTTGGCTAAAATTGTAGGTACATCTTTGGATTAGTTACTCCTACCCATATTAGAATTGTACCCCTACCTGAGTCCATGTAACATAGATTTAGAAGCTTCACATGCATAGAAGAGCTTTCAAATTTTGGTATTTTAGTTCTCTTCACAATGTTATTCTAGTAACCCTGGCATATTTTGTTAGTCGTCTTTAGTTCTCCCCCTGGCAACTCTTCAGTTATCCATTTAATACAGGTCTAAAAGTTCAATTTGTTATCTTGGATATAAACAAGAGCTCGTGCTCTGATGACTCTCTGAATCCTCCTAATTATTGGACTTTTAACCAGTTGCCAGTGTGTGGAACTGTGTAAAGTTTGATGCAACTTTTCCTTTGTTAATTTAGACCATGGAAGATTATGTACACCGGATTGGAAGGACTGGTCGTGCAGGGTCAACGGGTCAAGCTACTTCATTCTACACTGATCGTGATATGGTCTTTCCTTTTGCTATACTCATTTTCTCTCTTGTTCATATTTGTTGATGTTCATGTTTTGAGTTGTGCTTTCTTGCTTTGTTTAATTTCACAGTATCTTGTGGCTCAAATAAGAAGAGCAATAGCTGATATTGGTTCTGGCAATGATGTGACCATTGCTATGGGAAAGGTATGCCTCGTTGGTTCTATCTCATTCTTGTGTTTGTTTCCCTATCCACTTCTATTTCCTCTCGCTATGTATATCAAAGTGTGTCTGTCTTACATTTATTCTACTTTGAGGAGTTGTGTTATTTTCACATTGTTAGACTGCAAGAAGAAAGGAGAGAGAAGCTGCAGCTGTGGAAAAAGAAGCAAGGAGTGAATTGTCTAAACTCTCTTTAATAGGGTCCACGGTAAATGTGGAGGATAAGTATAGGCACATGATTGCCCCATCAATGATCAAAAAGGAGGGAGCCGCAGATGACGCTTGGGATGACTGATGTTTGTTGTCCACATCTTATGTGCCTCTACTCCGATAGTTGTAGCAGTGGCAATGCCGTGATACTCCAATGTGTGTGTATATTTGTAGTGCAAAAACATCTTTAACATGCAAGACTAGAAATCAGCTACATAAGGATCTGCTAGTCCTTGAAACCCTTTGTGTGTGTAGAATTTGGTGTTTCACACGTGCTTTGGTTCTTATTTATGAAGGGAACATTGAGCACAGTTTTGCAGGCCGGGTAGGAAATGTGCTAAAAATGACTTTTCAAGTCGTAATTCCATTTGTCTGGATTTTTGTTGTTGGTTTTTGATATTACCTTATGCACTCTTTTATTCTGCAGAAGGCTGTGGTAGTGACACTTGTATTGGGATATTATTGAGCATTTGCACCAACTGCTTTCTGCGTTCACTGACGCTTGACAAAAGAAAATTAGAAAAAAAGTAGTGAAGAATCATGAAAAATGAACTAACAAATGTGATGATAGTTGACAAAATCCATGGCTGTTATGGAAAGAAGATTGGGTAATTTAACAAATTTATTAGTTTTGTAAATATGTTGCTGCAATGCACGAGCAAATGGATGATGCACGACTTGTGTCATTTAATTGTAGGAAATTGCGTTTAAAGTGATGGTCAAATATAAAGTAGAGCTATTTAATTAAATATAAAGTAGAGCTATTATATTTGGGGATGAATATAAAGTTGAAATATTGCCGTGCATATACATGATGTACATATTAATTTGGGGATGAAAATAGTATATATTAAATAATATATGTTTTTAAAAAAATGTTATATTGCATTTAAGAAGAATTGCGTATGTTTAAGATTTAGTTAATGGCCTTATATGAAAAATAATATTGTTAATTATAAAATAATAGAAATAATAATAATAAAATAGTAAAATAGAGAGGTGAATGGTAGTTCTCCACCTCTCTATACATGGAGAATAGAGAGTGAATTAAAGTGTGGTTGGAGTGCCCATTCTCTATTTGTCTGTCCAAATATAAAGAATATAGAGTAAAATAGAGGTGGGTTGGAGATGGTCTTATCAGTTATCTAAAATTTTCTCGCCAACTAAGTACAATGATGTGACTAACCAATCAAACCATAAAAAAAACCAAGTCAAAATATACGAGGGAGAGTAGATGGGATAGCAAAACCACAAGTAATATTACAGACATAGAAGAGCTACAATACTGAATAAAAGAAAAAACAAAAATGCAAAGGATGTGTGGGACCAAAAAAAGAAGAAGAGATGATCAACATCGCTAATGGGCAGGTAGTCACAGATGCAAACCCAGAATTTGAAAATGATCGATGCACCAACGGTTACTACATGTCACCAAATGCTAATTCCTATGATAGTTTTATTACATATAAAACTAATGTACAAATATAAATTAAATAACTCTATTAGGTTAAGTTTCCTCTGTGGAGTGATGGTTTTGAACTTCAGTTTGCACCATGAGGTCGTAAAAAACCAGTGCACCAAAAGTTTGTCTTTAGGTGCCTACTAAAATATGTCATATCTTAAGGTATATATTCATATATATATATATATATATATATATATATATATATATATATGCATAATTTTTTTGAAGTTAACGGGTGCACGTGCATCCTTACATGGATACGTGAGTCTGGCTCTAGGTAGCCTCTTATGCTTCAAAGCCTTTGGTAACCATTTGTATAGTGCTCGATTGAGAAGCAAAGTTGCCTCTCATTTCTCTTGATAAAAACCTTCTAAAATTATTTCTTTTTGTCTCTTTACTTCTCTTTCTGTCATGACCCAGGGGTGCCCCCCTGGACGTAACATGGCGTACTTTACCCCAAAGGGGTCTCATATATGCCCTTAGCATAATCATAACATAAGATTATAGAATAATATGGAAAATATAAAACTTCTTTAAAACCATACAATAGAAAACATTTTCATAAAGCAAGCGGAAGTCTTTACTATCACTGTGCCTCAAACTATCTATTAAACTCATGAATAAAAGACTTCGGATGTAGCCCATACAATACCTAAAACATAAAGAAATGACATAAAGGAATAATGGGTTTGTCCTCGAAGCTATGAGTACTCACCAAAATCTTCAACTCTTCTTGCTCCTTAGAAACCTAGCCTTCAAAGGAACTCGATCTCCGAAACCCTACATTTGATTAGAATGTAGGCAAAGTATGCATTAGTACAACATATACCAAGTATGAAAGCTAGCAAAACATCATAAGAGCATCTTAAAATGGTTAGTCAACAAAAGACATAAACATAAGAGATAATAACATAATCATAACATCATCTCCAACATAAGCATCATATCATCACAAGTCAACATAAGACATAGTTAATGAGCATAGGAGATAAATCATATTCATGGCATAGTCTTTACTTAGACTTTCATATTTACATACCTCAACCTTTAGTCTTTCATATTACAAGATAAGTACTTCACAAGACACGCCGAAGCATACTTGGGCAAGACAAGAATAGCATCCCATTATACCATTCAAGCTAAGTATCTCTTCTTGGTCATTCTTGGGCATAGTCCACATTCTTAGTCAAGACCTAGGTTTCAAGTCATAAGAGCACTATACTCCTAAGCAACCTCAAGGCACACTTGTGCAATGCATGAATAGCATCCCATAATACCATCCACACTAAGAATATCTTGACGTCACTCTATTGATGCTTACTAGTCATAGGTGTCATTCTTGACCTACTTCATAAAGACAGGGACTATCTTCTTAAGTCAATCATACCATGGAAGGCAACTATAGCAAAAATCCAAGCTAAGCATACATTACATAAGAGGACACTTCATAACTAGCTTTAAGTCATACTTGTGCCATGTATGAATGACATCCCATACTACCACTCATACTAAGTACTTTAGGCTAGCTTACTCAATGCTTACTATTTATCATTCTAGACTATCAAAGAATAGCTCAGTACTAGGCTAGACCTAACTACCATGGAAAATGCACTAACATGTAAACCAAACTATACAAGGAAGAATACAAGTATTCTAACCTAGCTACCATGCAAACATTCAATATGAAGCATGCTACCCTTAGGGGAGTTTGCATCCTCAACCCTAAGCTATCCTTAGGAGAGTATAAATCCTCAATCCTATGCTACCATGAAATGGTCTTGGACTAACCAAGTCATGCTACCATGAAGGCATTCTAACAATGCTAGTTCAAGCTACCCTTAGGAGAATATAGGTCCTTAATCCTAGGCTACCATGCCTATATTAATGAAAGCTACCATGAAGAACATCCTACAAATGCTCATTCAAGCTACCATGAAGAGCATCCCACAAATACTAATAAAAGCTAACCTTAGGAGAGTATCATTCCACAATCCCAAGCTACCATGATAACTACTAACTCACGCTATCCAAACAAGTTATACATGAAGGGATCATATGTCACAACTTCAAGCTACTCTATTCTAACATGCGTTGATTCATTTTAGGTGATTAACCTCTCAATATAGAATCCTTCTATGTCAGAAGACCTTTCACATCTACATACAAGCATTCACATAGTACAAGATAGGTCATGTGGGTAAAAGCCTTCCACAACAACTCTAACATCTAGTTTATCATTTATATGCAAGCTACTCATCATATTAGACTTACTCTATAGTTCTAGGAATTCAAGTCCTACCTGCTTTACTCTAAATTCATCATACTAGGCTAGATCACAAGACATATTAGTCACAAGCCTTAGTCATAGGCAATGCTAAGCATAATTCATCATAAAGTCCAGTTTCAATCATTACAATTCATGATCCATCATACATTCATAAATCTAGTTCAATTCATGATTTCATATTCCTATTCTTGAATAAGTTCTATACATGATAACAATTCTAGAGAATCTATCAAGTATCATCAATTTCTCATCACAAGGCACAAACCCACATACTTTGATTTATAGGGTTAACCATGGAATTCACATAAATTCTTCATAATATCATGAATCAACACTAATTCAACCATAAAAATGTATTATCCAACCAATTGGTGTCATACCCAACTATACCCACTCATTGGAAGAAACCTAGCATAGATTGGGGTTCTTCTTCACAAATTTGGGGAAATTCTAGGGGACTCTATGGGTGGAAGAACCCATAGATGAAAATCTAAAAATACCTTTAATCAAAGCCCTACACAAGCCTTTAGCAATGGAGCCTTTGTTCTTGACCTTAGCTTCAACCTCTAGCTTCTTCTTCAATGGAGGTTTTCTAGAGAGAGAAATATTTGAGAGGGGAGTGATTTGGGGTTTTGATTCTAATGACTTAGTCGGGGAGGTTATTGACTTAAATAGTCTATATAGGTGTATAAAGTCCATATAAAATGACTCACATTTAATTATTCTAAAAAGGAATTTACAACTTTGACCCTCATTTGGCAGCCATTGTGCTAGGCACCACGACAGGGCTCATGAGTCGTGGTGGAGACCACGAGCTGTGGTCCTACCCGTGGTTCCTTAGGCAGTGGCTTGCCAATGACCCTTTGCCCCTAAAACTTTAAGGCATGACCACGATACCTCCCACGATTCGTGGTCAAGCTAACGGGTCGTTGTGATGATCGTGGTGCCTTAGGCAGTAGCTTTGCCTCAAGACTCAACCTCCCACAAAACTAAGGGGTCTTCACGAGCCCTTTCACGGACCGTGGTCAAGACCACTGGTAGCGAAGGTGGTCGGGTCCTTTGGCAGTGCTTGGCCAAGGTTGGGCAACCTTGGCCTTTTGGCTTAGGCTTTGCCCCCTTGCCTTGGCACTTGCCCTTGCTACTGTCACCCAAACCTTAGGTGGTCTTCTACACTACGAGGTCTAACACGTACCTTGAATTTTAACCTCTAACCCTCTCATTCTAAGTATGGAAAGTCTCTTCTACGAGTCTATTCCTCATACATCAAACTCTTGAACCTTAGCTTTAGGCTTTAGTTTGGTCTACTAGTTTTCGGGGTATTACAATATCTCCCCCTTGGGAACATTCGTCCTCGAATGACGATTCTAAACACTTCTTAAAGGAAATGACTCTAGACTAGCAGCCCATCATGCATGCAATATATCTCAATGCACACAACCATGGAGGAAAACTTCAACTCCCAGCTAAACATACTCAATGCAACACAAGTGAGTGTGAACTACATATAACACCCTAAAATGTATGAAATTCTATGTCTATTCATTTTCAAGGAGGAACTAACATCTCCTAGATAAAACATGCTCAACACACATTTAAGGAGCCTAAATGCAACTTACTTACAAAAGTCATTTATTCAAGGAGGAATCTTTCAACTCCAAACTAAAGCATACTCATATAATCATCACATGAGGTCTACATGCAACTCTACTAAATGCATAACAACAGGAAGAATAACAATGCATATAAGTCATTTCTAACAAGACCTAAGCATTTTCATGAACAAACATATAAGGAAATCATGGCAACATATAATCACATAATGACCTTATTAGATAGGCACACTATCTCCCCCTTGGGAGTAAGCCTACACAAGCTCTTCTAAACATAATTCATATTAATGACAACTTCAAGTCCAACATAACAAGTCACAAAAGACAAGAAATACAAAAATTTACTAAAGCATAAACACATACCGGAAGGGACATGAGGAGATCACTCTTGATCTTATCTAGATTGGAAAACATACAACCTATTCTTATTTTGAGGCGCCACATCCTCACAACTAGTGGCAACTTGCTTACTCTCTCTTCTTGTAGCCTTTGCCTTTGGGCAATCTTTCTTCATGTGGTCACTCTGACCAAAACCATAGCAACCTTTTCTACCTACTAAACACCTACCCTCATGCCTCTTACCACATCTAGCACAAATGGGCCATAGGGACTCATTACTTTTACCTTGTGGCCTAGGGGTAAACACCCTCTCATCATTGTGCTTAGGATCATTAGAGAAACATTGTCTGGAAAATTTTTGTCGATTAGAGATACTCATGTTACCTTGCTTAAGATTGATGAACTCTTTAAACTTAGCCTCCCGAGGAAAGAACCTATCAAGGAAAGCCGACTTAAATGCTTCCCACTCTATAGGACCCAGCCTTACCGGCCTATAATCTTTCCATTGCTCATACCATATTAGGGCAACATCTTTTAATTGATAAGTGGTTAGCTCCACTTTTTGTATTGAAGTCACCCCCATGATAGCTAACGCTTTATAAACCTCATGGATGAACCCATTCGGTCTTCTTCCACCTTGGATCCACTAGACTCCGGAGGATTTATCCTCAAAAACTCTCTCACTCTAGAAGCAGCCATCCCTCTTATATGGTTTGCTGGACCCACAACATCTCTATTGGCTTGTGCCGTCAAGGCTTAAGCCAACAATTGCATAGAAGCCCTAAACTCTGCAAGAAATGACATTCTCAATTGGAGGATCATTTGGAGATTGAGGAGGAGCTTGGTTGGGAATTGAAGAGGAACCTCTCGTTCTCCATTGCCTTCCTCATTTCTCCTAGCATTAGCTCTTATATTAGCCATACCCTGAAAAAAATCATAGGGCATAGATTTAAAGAAGGGCCTAATAAAACCAAACTCTATGGCATGACTAAGAGAATGAAGAAGTGAGATTTCCTAAACATCCTATAGCCTCCAATTCATAAATATGACGCACTTCACATTTATGAACAAGACTCTACTAAACGTGGTTTGAGACAATCCTACAACCATTCTAAACCTTGTGCTTCTGATTACCAAGTTCGGCACGACCTATGGCTACCCCTTAGACGTAACATGGTGTACTTGACCTCAAAGGGGTCTCATACAAGCCCTTAGCATAATCATAACATACGATAATAGAAAAGTACGGAAAATTTAAAATTTCTTTAAAACCATACAATCGAAAACATTTTCATAAAGCAAGCGGAAGTCTTTACTATAACTTTGTCTCAAACCATCTATTAAACTCTTGAATTAAAGACATGGGACACAACCCATACAATGTCTTAAATATAAAGAAATGACATAAAGGAATAATGGGTTTGTCCTCGAAGCTATGAGGACTTACCAAAATCATCAACTCTTCTTGCTCCTTAGAACCTAGCATTCAAAGGAACTTGATCTCTAAATTCCTACATTTGATTAGAATGTAGGAAAAGTATGCGTTAGTATAAAATGTTCCAAGTATGAAAGCTAGCATAACATCATAAGAGCATCTCAAAATGGTTATTCAACATAAGACATAAACATAAGAGATAATAACATAATCATAACATCATCTCCAACATAAGCATCATATCATCACAAGTCAACATAAGACATAGTTAATGAGCATAGGAGATAAATCATATTCATGGCATAGTCTTTACTTAGATTTTCATATTTACATACCTCAACCTTTAGTCTTTCATATTACAAGAGAACTACTTCACAAGCCACCTCAAAGCATACTTGGGCAAGGCAAGAATAACATCCCAATATACCATTCAGGCTAAGTACCTCTTCTTGGTCATTCTTGGGCATAGTCCACATTCATAGTCAAGACCTAGGATTTCAAGTCATAAGAGCACTATACTCCTAAGCAACCTCAAGGCACACTTGTGCAATGCATGAATTCTTGACCTACTTCGTAAAGACAAGGAACTATCTTCTTAAGTCAATCATACAAATGCTTACCAGTCATAGGTGTCATTCTTGACCTACTGAGTACAAAGCCGTCCCATAATACCATCCACACTAAGCATATCTTGGCATCACTCTATTCATGCTTACTAGTCATAGGCGTCATTCTTGACCTATTTCATGAAGACAAGGAACTATCTTCTTAAATCAATCATACCATGGAAGTCAACTATATCAAAAATCCAAGCTAAGCATACATCACATAAGAGGACACTTCATAAATAGCTTCAAGTCATACTTATGCCATATATGAGTGACATCTCATACTACCACTCACATTAAGTACTTCTTTAGGCTACCTTACTCAATGCTTACTATTTATCATTCTAGACTATCAAAGAATAGCACACTACTAGGCTAGACCTAACTACCATGGAAAACACACTAACATGTAAACCAAGCTATACAAGGAAGAATACAAGTATTCTAACCTAGCTACCATGCAAACATTCAATATGATGCATGCTACCCTTAGGGCAGTATGAATCCTCAACCCTAAGTTATCCTTAGAAGAGTATAAATCCTCAATCCTAAGCTACCATTAAATGGTCTTGGCCTAACCAAGTTCTGCTATCATGAAGGCATTCTAACAATGCTAGTTGAAGCTACCCTCAAGGGAGTATAGGGCCTCAATCCTAGGCTACCATGCCTATATTAATGCAAGCTACCATGAAGAACATCCCACAAATGCTCAATCAAGATACCATGAAGAGAACCCCACAAATGATAATTCAAGCAAACCTTAGGAAAGTATAATTCCTCAATCCCAAGCTACTATGATAACTACTAACTCACGCTATCCAAACAACCTATATATGAAGGAATCATATGTCACAACTTTAAGATATTCTATTCTGACATGCTTTTATTCATTTTAGGTGATTAACCTCTCAACCTATAATCATTCTATGTGAGAAGACCTTTTACATTCTACATACAAGCATTCACATAGTACAAGATAGGTTATGTGGGTAAAAGCCTTCCACAACAACTCTAACATCTAGTGTATCATTCATATGCAGGCTACTCATTATATTCGACTTACTCTATAAGCCATAGTGATCAACATTTTGACTTCAAGTCCTACCTTCAAGCTTTTCTCTACATTCATCATACTAGGCTAGATCACATGACATATTAGTCACAAGCCTTAGTCATAGGCAATGCTAAGCATAATTCATCATAAAGTCCTAATTTGAATCATTACAATTCATGATCTATCATACATTCATAAATCTAGTTCAATTAATTATTTCATATTCCTATTCTTGAATAAGTTCTATACGTGATAACAATTCTAGGGAATCTACCAAGAATCATCAATTTCTCATCACAAGGCACAAACCCACATACTTTAATTTCTAGGGTTAACCAAGGAATTCAAATAAATTCTACATAATATAACAAATCAACACTAAATCAACCTTCAATAAGTATTATCCAACCAATTGGAGTCATACCCAACTATACCCACTCATTGGAAAAAAACCCTATCAAAGATTGGGGTTCTTCTTCACAAATTTGGGGAAATTCTAGTGGACTCTATGGGTGGAAAACCCATGGATGAAAAGATAAAAATACCTTTAATCAAAGCCCTACATAAGCCTTTAGCAATGGAGCCTTTGTTCTTTACCATAGCTTCAACCTCTAGCTTCTTCTTCAATAGAGGTTTTCTAGAGAGAGAAATATTTGAGAGGGGAGTGATTTGGGGTTTTGATTCTAATTGACTTAGTTGGGGAGGTTAATGACTTAAGATAGTCTATATAGGTGCATATAGTCCATATTAAACGATCCCCATTTAATTCCAACAAAAAAGGAATATGTAACTTTGACCCTCATTTAGCAGCCATGGTGCCAGGCACCACAATAGGGCTCTTGAGCCGTGGTCCTGCCCGTGGTTCCTTGGGCAATGGCTTCGTAATGAGCCTTTGACCCTAAAACTCTAAGGCATGACCATGAGACCTCCCACAATCCGTGGTCAAGCCAACGGGTTGTGGTGATGGTCGTGGTGCCTTAGGCAGTAGCTACGCCTCAAGGCTCGACCTCCCACAAAACTAAGGGGTCTTCACGAGCCCCTTCACGGACCGTGGTCAATACTACTAGTCTTGAAGGTTGTCGTGGACCTTGGGTAGTGCTTGGCCAAGGTTGGGCAGCCTTGGCCTTTGGCATAGGATTTTCCCCCTTGCCTTGGCACTTGCCCTTACTACCCTCACCCAAACCTTAGGTGGTATTGTTTTCTACCAGGTCTAACACCTACCTTGACGTTTAATCTCTAACCCTCTCATTGTAAGTACGAAAAGTCTCTTCTATGACTCTATTCCTCATACATCAAATTATAGACCCCAATCTTGAGGCACTAGTTTGGTCTACTAGTTTTCGGGGTATTACAATGTCTCCCCCTTGGGAACATTCGTCCTCGAATGACGATTCAAAACACTTCTTAAAGGAAGTGACTCTAGACTAGAAGCCCATCATGCATGTAATACATCTAAATGCACACAACCAAGGAGGAAAACTTCAACTCCAAGCTAAACATACTCAATGCAACACAATGGAGTGTGAATTAAATCTAACACCCCAAAATGTATGACATTCAATGTCTATTCATTTTCAAGGAGGAACTAAAATCTCCTAGCTAAAACATGCTCAACACACATTCATGGAGCCTAAATGCAACTTACTCACAAAAGTAATTTATTCAAGGAGGAATCTTTCAACTCCAAACTAAAGCATGCTCATATAATCATCTCATGAGGTCTACATGCAATGCTACTCAATGCACTACAACATTAGGAATAACTATGCATATAAGTCATTTCTAACAAGACCTAAGCATTTTCATGAACAAGCATATAAGGAAATCATGGCAACACATAATCACATAATGACCTTATTAGATAGGCACACTATCTCCCCCTTAGAAGTAACCCTACACAAGCTCTGCTAAACATAATTCATATTAAAGACAACTTCAAGTCCAACATAACAAGTCACAAAAGACAAAAAATACGAAAATTTTCTTAAGCATAAACACATACCGGAAGGGACATGAGGAGATCACTCTTCATCTTCTCTACATTGGAGAGCATAAAAGCTATTCTTCTTTTGAGGCTCCATATCCTCACTTCTAATGTTAACTTGCTTACCCTCTCTTCTTGTAGCCTTTTCCTTTGGGCAATCTTTCTTCATGTGGCCACTCTCACCACATCCATAGCAACCTTCTCTACCAGCTAAACACATACCCTCACGCCTCTTACCACAACTAGCACAAGTGGGCCATAGGGACTTTTTACTTTTCCCTTGTGGCGTAGGGGTAGACACCCTCACATTCTTATGCTTAGGAGCATTAGAAAAACCTTGTCTGGAAAACTTTTGTCGATTCCTTGAATCACCATGTCCATTGGACCTATCATGAAAGGACTTATCATTATCCATCCTAGCCCTATTTTTCTCCCTATCCTTCTCCTTCTTGAATTTTGACTCATCTATTTGTTGGGAAAACACCATGAGGTGTGAGATATCGATATCATCAACAAGCATCGCCATACGACATTCTTCTTCTAATATATCGGATACCCCCGTCATAATCCTATTCATCAAATCCCTTGGACTTGCTACCAAAGAAGGAGCATAGTTAGACAAAATAGTAAATTTCAAGGCATACTCCTTAACACTCATGTTACCTTGATTAATATTGATGAATTCTTCCAACTTATCCTCCCTCAACTCCCGAGGAAAGAACCTATCAAGGAAAGCCGACTTAAATGCTTCCCACTCTATAGGACCTGCTCCTACCAACCTAGCATCTTTCCATTGGTCATACCATATTTGGGAAAAATCCTTTAATTGATAAGCGGCTAGCTCCGCTTTGTCTATTGAAGTCACCCTATGATAGCTAATACTTTATAAACCTCTTTTATGAACCCATTCAGATCCTTTACCACCTTGGAGCCACTAAACTCCAGAGGATTCATCCTCAAAAACTTTCTCACTCTAGAAGTAGCCATCCCTCTTATAGGGTTTGCCGGAGCCACAACATCTCTATTGGCTTGTGCTATCAAGGCTTGAGCCAACTATTGCATAGAAGCCCTAAACTCCGCAAGAGTGACATTTTCAATTAGAGGATCATTTGGTACTTGAGGAGGAGCTTGGTTTGGAACTTGAGGAGGAACCTCTTGTTCTCCATTGTCTTTTTCATCTCTCCTAGCATTATCCCTTGTATTAGCCATACCCTGAAAAACCACAGGGCACAGATTAGAAGAAGGGCCTAATAAAACCAAACTCTATGGCATGACTAAGAGAATGAAGAAGTGAGATTTCCTAAACATCTAATAGCCTCCTATTCATAAATGTGGCGCGCTTCTCATTTGTGAACAAGAATCTACTAGACGTGGTTTGAGACAATCCTAGAACCATTCTAAACCTTGTGATTTGATTATCAAGTTTGGCACGACGCATAGGTACCCCCTAGACGTAACATGTCATACTTGACCCCGAAGGGGTATCATAAAAGCCCTTAGCATAATCATAATACAAGATAATAGAAAAGTATGGAAAATTTAAAACTTCTTTAAAACCATACAATAGAAAACGTTTTCATAAAGCATGCACAAGTCATTACTTTAAGTTTGTCTCAAACCCTCTATTAAACTCTTGAACAAAAGACTTGGAACGCAGCCCATAAAATGTCTAAAACATAAAGAAATGACATAAAGGAATAATGGGTTTCTCCTCGAAGCTATGAGAACTCTCAAAAATCTTCAACTCTTCTTGCTCCTTAGAAACCTAGCCTTCAAAGGAACTCGATCTCTCAAACCCTACATTTTATTAGAATGTTGGCAAAGTATTCGTTAAAAACAAAATGTACCAAGTATGAAAGCTAGCACAACATCATAAGAGAATCTCAAAATGGTTAGTCAACATAAGACATAAAAATAAGAGATAATAACACAATCATAGCATAATCTCCAACATAAGCATCATATCATCACAAGTCAGCATAAGACATAGTTAATGAGTATAAGAGATAAATAATATTCAACGCATAGTGTTTACATAGACTTTCATATTTACATACCTAAACCTTTAGTCTTTCATATTACAAGAGAACTACTTCACAAGCCACCTCAAAGCATACTTTTGCAAGGCAAGAATAGCATCCCAATATACCATTCAAGCTAAGTACCTCTTCTTGGTCATTCCTGGACATAGTTCACTATTATAGTTAAGAACTAGGTTTTCAAGTCGTAAGAGCACTATACTCCTAAGAAACCTAAAGGCACACTTGTGCAATGCATGAATGGCATCCCATAATACCATCCACACTAAGCATATCTTGACATCACTCTATTCATGCTTACTAGTCATAGGTGTCATTCTTGACCTACTTTATAAAGACAAGAAACTATCTTATTAAGTCAATCGTACCATGGAAGGCAACTATAGCAAGAATCCAAGCTAAGCATACATCACATAAGAGAACACTTCATAAATAGCTTCAAGTCATACTTATGCCATTTATGAGTGAAATCTCATACTACCACTCACAGTAAGTACTTCTTTAGGCTACCTTACTCAATGCTTACTATTTATCATTCTAGACTATCAAAGAATAGCACACTGCCATGCTAGACCTAACTACCATAGAAAACACACTAACATGTAAACCAAGCTATACAAGGAAGAATACAAGTATTCCAACCTAGGTACCATGCAAACATTCAATATGATGCATGCTACCCATAGGGGAGTATTAATCCTTAAACCTAAGCTATTCTTAGTAGAGTATAAATCCTCAATCCTAAGCTACCATGAAATGGTCTTGACCTAACCAAGTAAAGCTACGGTGAAGGCATTCTAAAAATGCTAGTTCAAGCTACCCTTAGGAGAGTAAAAGTCCTCAATCGTAGGCTACCATGCTTAAACTAATGCAAGCTACCATGAAGAAGATCCCACAAATGCTCATTTAAGCTACCATGAAGAGCATCCCACAAATACTAATTCAAGCTAACCTTAAGAGATTATAATTCCTCAATCCCAAGCTACTATTAGAAATACTAACTCATGCTATCCAAACATGCCATACATGAAGGGATCATATGTCACAACTTTAAGCTTTTCTATTCTAACATGGTTTGATTCATTTTAGGAGATTAACCTCTCAATCCAGAATCATTCTATGTGAGAAGACCTTTCACATTATACATACAAGTATTCACATAGTACAAGATAGGTCATGTGGGTAAAAGCCTTCCACAACAATTCTATCCACTAGTGTATCATTTATATGCAGGCTACTTATCATATTCGACTTACTCTATAAGCCCTAGTGATCAACATTATGATTTCAAGTCCTACCTTTAAGCTTTGCTCTACATTCATCATACTAGGCTAGATCACATGACATATTAGTCACAAGCCTTAGTCACAGGCAATGCTAAGCATTATTCATTATAAAGCCCCAATTTCAATCATTACAATTCATGATCCATCATACATTCATAAATCATGTTCAATTCATTATTTCATATTCCTATTCTTGAATAAGTTCTATACATGATAACAATTCTAGAGAATTTATCAAGAATCATCTATTTGTCATCACAAGGCTCAAACCCACATACTTTGATTTCTAGGGTTAACCGGAATTCACATAAAATTTTTATAATATCATGAATCAACACTAAATCAACCATAAATAAGGATTATCCAACCAATTGAAGTCATACCCAACTGTACCCACTCATTATTAGAAATTCTAAGTTAGATTGGGGTTCTTTTTCACAATTTTAGGGAAATTCTAGGGGACTCTATGGGTGGAATAACCCATAGATGAAAATCTAAAAATATCTTTAATAAAAGACCTACACAAGCCTTTAGAAATGGAGCCTTTGTTCTTGACCTTAACTTCAACCTCTAGCTTCTTCTTCAATGGAGGTTTTGTAGAGAGAGAAATAGTTGAGAAGGGAGTGATTTGAGGTTTTGATTCTAATTGACTTAGTTGGGGAGGTTAATGAATTAAAATAGTCTATATAGGTGTATAAAGCCCATATAAAATGACCCCCATTTAATTCTAACTAAAAAGGAATTTGCAACTTTGACCCTCTATTGGCAGCCATGGTGCCAGGCACCACGACATGGCTCACGAGCCGTGGTATTGCCCGTGGTTCCTTAGGTAGTGGCTTGACAATGATCCTTTTCCCCTAAAACTCTAAGGCATGACCACGAGATCTCCTACGATCTGTCGTCAAGCCAACGGCGTGGTGTCTTAGGCAGTAGCAAGGATTCATGGCTCGAACTCCCATAAAACTGAGGGTTCTTCATGAGCCCCTTCATGGGCCTTGGTCAAGACCACTGGTCGTGAAGGTGGTCGTGGACCTTAAACAGTGCTTAGCACAGGTTGGGCAGCCTTGGCCTTTGTCTTAGGCTTTGCTACCTTGCCTTGGCACTTGCCCTTGCTACTGTAACCCAAACCTTAGGTGGTATTTTTTACTACCAGTTCTAACACGTACCTTGACGTTTAGCCACTAACCCTGTCATTCTAAGTATAGAAAGTGTCTTCTATGACTCTATACCTCATAACTCTAGAGCCCTAGCTTGAGGCTCTAGTTTGGTCTACTAGTTTCCAGGGTATTACAATATCTCTCCCTTGGGAACGTTCGTCCTTGAATGACGATTCTAAACACTTCTTAAAGGAAACGACTTTAGACTAGCAGACCATCATGCATGCAATACATCTAAATGCACAGAACCAAGGAGGAAAACTTCAACTCCAAGCTAAACATAACTCAATGCAACACAAGGGAGTGTAAACTACATCTAAAAACCCAAAATGCATGAAATTCTATGTCTATTCATTTTCAAGAAGGAACTAACATCTCCTATCTAAAATAAGCTCAACACACATTCATGGAGCCTAAATGCAACTTACTTATAAAAGTCATTTATTCAAGGAGGAATCTTTCAACTCCAAACTAAGGCATGCTCATATAATCTTCTCATGAGGTCTACATGCAAATCTACTCAATGCACTACAACATGAGGAATAACAATGCATATAAGTCATTTATAACAAGACCTAAGCATTTTGATGAACAAGCATTTAAGGAAATCATGGCAACACATAATCACATAATGACCTTATTATATAGGCGCACTATATCCCCCTTGGGAGTAAGCCTACACATGGTCTTCTAAACATAATTCATATTAAAGACAACTTCAAGTCCGACAAAAAAAGTCACAAAAGACAAGAAATCCAGAAATTTACTAAAGCATAAACATATAGTGGAAGGGACATGAGGATATCACTCTTGATATTCTCGAGATTGGAGAGCATAAAACCTATTCTTCTTTTGAGGCTCTATATCCTCGCTACTAGTGGCAACTTACTTACCCTCTCTTCTTGTAGCCTTTGCCTTTGGGCAGTCTTTCTTCATGTGGCCACTCTCACCACAACCATAGCAACCTTGTCTAGCGGCTAAACACCTATCCACATGCTTATTACAACACCTAGCACTAGTGGGCCATTGGGACTCATTACTTTTCCCTTGTGGCCTAGGGGTAGACACCCTCTCATCCTTATGTTTTGGAGCATTAGAAAAACCTTGTCCGAAAAACTTTTGTCGATTCCTAGAACGACCATATCCATCAGACCCATCATGAAAGGACTTGTCAATGTCCATCCTAGCCCTCTTTTTCTCCCCAACCTTCTCCTTCTTGAGTTTTGACTCCTCTATTTATTAGGCAGACACCATGAGGTGTGAGATATCCATATCATCAACAAGCATTGCCATACGACATACTTCTTCTACCATATCAAATAACCCCGTCATAAACCTATTCATCAAATCCCTTGGACTTGCTATAAAATATGGAGCATACTTAGACAAAAGAGTAAATTTTAAGGCATACTCCTTAACACTCATGTTACCTTGCTTAAGATTGATGAACTCTTCAAACTTAGCATCCCTTAACTCCCGAGGAAAGAAATCAAGGAAAGTCGACTTAAATGCTTCCCACTCTATAGGACCCGCTCCTACTGGACTAGCATCTTTCCATTGCTCATACCATCTTTGGGAAACATCCTTTAAATGATAAACGACTAGCTCCGCTTTTTCTATTGAAGTCACCTCCATGATGGCTAATACTTTATAAACCTCTTCTATGAACCCATTCAGATCCTTTTCCACCTTGGAGCCACTAAACCTTGGAGGATTTATCCTTAAAAACTCTCTCACTCTAGAAGCCGCCATCACTCTTATAGGGTTTGCCGAAGCCACAACATCTATATTGGTTTGTGCTGTCAAAGCTTGAGACAACAATTGCATAGAAGCCCTAAACTCCGCAAGAGTGACATTCTCGATTGGAGGATCATTTGGAGCATGAGAAAGAGCTTGGTTTGGAACTTGAGGAGGAACCTCTTGTTCTCTATGGACTTTCTTATCTCTTTTAGGTTTAGCCCTTGTATTAACCATACCCAAAAAAAATCATTGGGCAATGATTAGAAGAAGGGCCTAATAAACCAAAACTCTATGGCACGACTAAGAGAATGAAGAAGTGAGATTTCCTAAACATCCAGTAGCCTCATATTCATAAATGTGGCACGCTTCATATTTATGAAAAAGACTCTACTAGATGTGGTTTGAGACAATCCCAGAACCATTCTAAACTTTGTGCTATGATTACCAAGTTTGTCACTACCCATGGGTAACCCCTAGAAGTAATATGGTGTACTTGACCCATAAATGGTCTCATACAAGCCCTTGGCATAATCATAACATAAGATAATAGAAAAGTATAGAAAATTTAAAACTTCTTTAAAACCAGAAAATCGAAAACATTTTCATAAAGCAAGTGAAAGTCTTTACTATAACTTTGTCTCAAACCATCTATTAAACTCTTGAATATTGGGCTTGGGACGCAACACATGCAATATCTAAAACATAAAGAAATGCCATATAGAAATAATGGGTTTGTCCTTGAAGCTATGAGGACTCACAAAAATCTTCAACTCTTCTTGCCCATTAGAAACCTTACCTTCAAAGGAACTCAATCTCCGAAACCCTACATTTGATTAGAATGTAGGCAAAAATGCGGTAGTACAAAATGTAGCAAGTATGAAAGCTAGCACAACATCATAAGAGAATCTCAAAATGGTTAGTCAACATAAGACATAAACATAAGAGATAATAACATAATCATAAAAAAATCTCCAACATAAGCATCATATCATCACAAGTCAACATAAGACATAGTTAATGAGAGTAGGAGTTAAACAATATTCATGGCACAGTCTTTACTTAGACTTTCATATTTACATACCTAAACCCTTAGTCTTTCATATTACAAGAGAACTACTTCACAACCCACCTCAAAGCATATTTGTGCAAGGCAAGAATAACATCCCATAATACCATTCAAGCTAAGTACCTCTTCTTGGTCATTCTTGGGCAGAGTCCATAGTCATTGACAACACCTAGGTTTTCAAGTCACAAGAGCACAATACTCCTATGCAGCCTCACGGCACACTTGTGCAATGCATGAACGACATCCCATGATACCATCCACACTAAGAATATCTTGACATCACTCTATTCATGCTTACTAGTCATATGTGTCATTCTTAACCTACTTTATAAAGACAAGGAATGATCTTCTTAAGTCAATCATACCATGGAAGGCAACTACAGCAACGATCCAAGCTAAGCATACATCACATAAGAGGACACGTCAAAAGTAGCTTCAAGTGCTACTTGTGCCATGTATGAATGGCATCTAATACTACCACTCACACTAAGTACTTTTTTAGGCTAGCTTACTCAATGCTTACTATTTATCATTATAGACTATCAAAGAATAGCACACTACTATGCGAAACCTAACTACCATAGAAAACACACTAACATGTAAACCAAGCTATATAAGGAAGAATACAAGTATTCCAACCTAGCTACCATATAAACATTCAATACGATGCATGCGACCCTTAGGGGAGTATGAATCCTCAACCCTAAGCAATACTTAGGAGAGTATAAATCCTCAATCCTAAGCAACCATGAAATGGTCTTGGTCTAACCAAGTTATGGGACCATGAAGGCATTCTAACAATGCTAGTTCAAGCTACCCTTAGGAAAGTGTAGGTTCTCAATCCAGGGCTATCATGCCTATACTAATGCAAGCTACCATGAAGAACATCCCACAAATGTTTATTCAAGCTACCATGAAGAGCATCCCACAAATTCTAATTCAAGCTAACTTTAGGAGAGTATAATTCCTCAATCCTAAGTTACCATGAGAACTACTAACTCATGCTATCCAAATAAGCTATACATGAAGGGATCATATGGCACAACTTCAATCTATTCTATTCTAACATGCTTTGATTTATTTTAGGTGATTAACCTCTCAATCTAAAATCATTCTATATGAGAAGAAGTTTCACATTCTACATACAAGCATTCACATAGTACAAGATAGGTCATGTGGGTAAAAGCCTTGCACAACAACTCTAACCTCTGGTGTATCAGTTATATGCCATCTACTCATCATATTAGACTTACTCTATAGTCCTAGGAATTCAAGTACTACCTTCAAGCTTTACTCTAAATTCATCATACTAGGCTAGATCACAAGACATATTAGTCACAAGCCTTAGTCATAGGCAATGCTAAGCATAATTCATCATAAAGTCCCAATTTCAATTATTACTATTCATGATCCATCATACATTCATAATTCTAGTTCAATTCATGATTTCATATTCCTATTCTTGAATAATTTCTATACATGATAACAATTCTAGAGAATCTATCAAGACTCATCAATTTGACATCACAAGGCACAAACCCACATACTTTGATTTCTAGGGTTAACCATGGAATTCACATAAAATTTTCATAATATCATGAATCAACACTAAATCAACCATAAATAAGGATTATCCAACCAATTGGAGTCATACCCAACTATACCCACTCATTGGAAGAAACCCTAGCTTAGATTGGGGTTCTTCTTCACAAATTTGGGGAAATTCTAGGGGACTCTATTGGTGGAAGGGCCCATAGATGAAAAATAAAAATACCTTTAATGAAAGACCTACACAAGCCTTTAGCAATGGAGCCTTTGTTGTTGACCTTAGCTTCAACCTCTAGCTTCTTCTTCAGTGGAGGTTTTCTAGAGAGAGAAATATTTTAGAGGGGTGTGATTTGGAGTTTTGATTCTAATTGAATTAGTTGGGGAGGTTAATGACTTAAAATAGTCTATATAGGCGTATAAAGTCCATATAAAATGACCTCCATTTAATTCTAACTAAAAAGGAATTTACAACTTTGATCCTCATTTGGCAGCCATGGTGCCAGACAGCACGACGGGCTCACGAGCAGTGGTCTTGCTCATGGTTCCTTAGGCAATGGCTTGCGAATGAGCCTATACCCCTAAAACTCTAAGGCATGACCACAAGACCTCCCACGATCCGTGGTCAAGCAAACGGGTCGTGGTGATGGTCGTGGTGCCTTAGGAAGTAACTAGGCCTCAAGGCCCGACCTCCCACAAAACTAAGGGGTCTTCACGAGCCGCTTCACGGACCGTGGTCAAGATCACTGGTCATGAAGCTGGTCATGGACCTTGGGTAGTTCTTGGCCAAGTTGGGCAGCCTTGGCCTTTAATTTAGGCTTTGCCCCCTAGCCGGTACTTGCCCTTGCTATCCTCACCCAAACCATAGGTGGTCTTTTATACTACGAGGTCTAACATGTACCTTGAAGTTTAGTCTCTAACCCTCTCATTATAGGTATGAAAAGTCTCATATACGACTCTATTCCTCATAAACCCTACCTTGAGGTTCTAGTTTGGTCTACTATTTTCCGGGGTATTACACTTTCCAATTCTTTAACTCTAGATCTCAGCTCCTCTACCGGCTATTTTACGGACCCCCTATGATAACTCTTAATTAAAGGTTTTATAATTCAGCGTATAAACGATCATTAGAAAAAAAGAACCCAACGATGAGTTTGGGTCGAATCCCACAAGAAATGGTTAAGCAAGACTTTTATCACAAAGTAAACCCACATACTAATCTTTTGTTAGTTTGTTTAATCGATGTTAACATAAATACAAGTTTTAGAGATTATGAAAAATGAGATTGTTTAATGAATTGTTAACACGAATGTAGGACAAGGTAAATTCGCAAGTAAGAAAGGAGTCTCAAGAGTATGCTTAATTGAATACTAATTTCGAATGATGGTAATTGCATTGCTCATCATAGTTGGTTATTAACGAGTAAGCTAGATGAATCGATCAAAATAGGCATTATCAATCACCTATCGTATCTCATGAGAGTTTTGTTAAACCTCAACATGTATCAAATACAAAGCTAATCTACTATCTTAATTTAGTTCTCTCTTTCAAGCAAAACGAGCATATCAACTTAATCAAATCAATTGTCAATTAACTCTTCCACTCTAGTGCATCTTTCACAAGCAAGCATAGAGATCATAAGTTAGATTACAATTTGCAACCTCAAATCATGAATAAATAATTGAATCAATTTCAAACCAACATTTAATTGAGCAACCACAAAGACCCACAAACTAAATAACAATCAATTAAATTGCACACCCCTAAGACTATGGTGTTTTAGCCACTCATACTAGAAATTAATAGAATTTTACCAATGTAATTGTTCTCCATTGACACTAGAAGCAATTCAATCATCAATTCCAAGTGACCCAATTCAAATCCCAAATTATCAAGTCTTAACAAGCAAAAATTCCAAAAATACTTTAGAATGTTCTAAGTATAAGATGTTTAGAGCACTTAGGAATAGTGTTTCTCACTCCCAAAATCTATTTATACCTTTCCAAAAAGTAGGTAAAAATTGCACTTCAGAACCACTTCGGCGATGTTATAGCTGAATGCTTCACCTTCTCGCCTTTCAACACCACTTCAAGGCTTCAAGTGTTAAATACCTTTGGCGAGTCCGATGGAGTCCACTTATCAAGATCGGCGAGTCATTGTTTCAACTTTCACTCACTATGTTGACTTTCATTTTCATCATAATTCTCTGGAAATTTTCGTGATAGCACTAAAGCTCGCCGACAAGGTTGGCGAGTCACCGTTCACTTCTTTTCCTTGCCAATCTGCTTTGATGTATTTAGCATATTTTTCAAAAGTATTTGGCGAGTTTTTACTCATTTGGTGAGTTACCAAATGAACTTGGCGAGCCTCAACTTCAATATTTTCTTTACTTTTCCAAGTTTTTGGCTTCTTTTCACTCATTTGTCATTTCCTTGTCCTTAAGACTTCATATCTAGTAACACTCCATAGTTTAGTAGGCCAACTAGGGCTAAGCATGAGGGTGACAAGCCAAGACAAGGAGCAAGATCCAATGGAAAAGGGCAAGGGCCAAGGCTACCCAAGGCTTGCCAAAGCACTACCCATCACCACGATTGCCTTCAAAGCTGATGGAGGCCACCACATCCTGTGGTGTCACCCGTTGTGGTGAGGCAGTATCTCACCAAGGATGCTTGAAGTTGGGCTCACCTTTACAACTAGTGGTGAAGACCACGGCTCGTGGAAAGGATCATGGTGATGCCTTCAACTCATGGAGGCCTAGTAACTGGTCAAGGGACCACGGGCACCATGAAGGGCCGTGATACCCTTGATGGGTCGTGAGGTAGGTCATGAGACCTGGGAGCAGGCTGCCTAGTGAAGGCCATTTTGGGTAATTCCAATTAAAGTGGGCATTAAGTGAGGTCATTTTGCCTAGACTTATTACACATATATAAGCTATTTTGACCCTTCAAACTCACCAATTAAGTCATTATTTAAAACACCAAAAAGAATCCCAAAGTTCATCCTCTCAAATATTTCTCTCTCTATAACTTGAAGAAGAAGATAGATTTGAAGCTAGGTCAAGATAAAGGCACCCAATCTCCAAGATTTTGAGGGAGTTATGACTAAGGTATGATAACTCTTCATACATGGACTTCTTTCATCCATGGAGTTCCCAAGTTTTCCCTAATTGTGAAGATGAAATCCCAAATTCTAGTTAGGGTTTCTTTCAATATTATGGATTATGATGAATATTGATCCAATTGAGTGGATAATGGTTGTTTATGATTGAATTGTTATTAAATCATGTTTTTAGGATGAAATTACTTGTACCTATGCCTAACCCATGTCTAGAAAGATGAAATTGAAGTATGTGGATTTTGTGACTTGAAGGGGGAAATTGAGGATTTAGAGATAATCTTCTAGGGTTGATGATATGAATTGTATATTGCTTGAGATTAGGGAATAAATACATGAATTGAATGAGATTAAAGCATACATGATGATTTATGATTAGTAGTGATTGAGATTAGAGCTATATGATGAATTATGACTAGAATTTCTCAAGAGTGAAACATGTATGAGAGATTATGATTAGACTTGTCTTAAGAGCAAGGCATGGATGAGAGATTATGATTAGACTTATCTTAAGAGCAAGACATGTATAATGATTATGAGAGGCATTGCTTTGAGAGTAAAGCATGAGTGATGACTTATGAGTATTAGGGCAATTTATAGTAAAGCTTGTATGATGAATTATGAATGTTAAGGCTTTGAGAGTGAATCTTCTATGATAATGGTAGACTACTAGATAAAATTGTTGTGGAAGGAGTTTACCCCCATTATCTACTATATGAACGTTTGAATGCATGAAATGATAGAATCATATGAACTATAATGAAATCCATGTCTAATGCTTGAAGTCTAGATGTGATGATTGAAAGGAAGTGTTGAACCTCAAGGAGGTAATGTATGAGATTATGTAATTTCTATGAAATCTATGCAATTGTATTGATGATGCTTTGAGAGTGAAGTATCCATGATGTTGTTGTTGTGTTGTTGAAAGGACATTCTCATATACACACCTATGCATGATGTGAAAGGTTTTCTCACATAAAATGATTCTAGGTTGAAAGGCTTTCTCACCTAAAATGAATCTAAGTCCAAGGACTATGAGATGAGAGGAGGCTCGAGGTGATTCCCCAAGACCTTCATATGAAAGGGATGTGAGCTGATTTCCCATATTACTAAGTTAATAAAATGAGGTGATTACCCATGTTACGAGATGCGAAGTGTGAGGTGACTACCCTTTATATATATATATATATATATATATATATATATATATATAACTTCTAAAGTAAGGAAATAGGTGAATACCCATTAGCCTTTAAAGTGATGTGGAGGCGAATACTTATATCTTATTATGATGGATATGGAGGCGAATAGCTACATTATAATTGGGGCATGGAGGCGAATACCTATGATCTATATAGAGTGATGTGGAGATGAATACCTACATTATACCATATTAGGATATGGAGATGAATACCTATTATTCCTTAAAATGAACATAGAGGTGAATACCTATGATTCTTTAATAAGGCAAGAGGTGAATACTCATTAGCCTTCATAATGGGCATAAAGGTGAATCCCCTTTGTCTTGAAAGAAAAGCAAGTTTAGTGTAAAGTATGTCGTCAACAATGAATTGTGTGGATTGTAGCTTGAAAGGCCTTCCTTGATATGTATGACTAGAGGTGATTCCCCTTGTCCATGAGAGATAAGCTAAAGATGAGAATAAAAGATGATGAACATGAATGATGGCCTAAAGTGGTTTACTTAGCATGGGTGAGATTTATGGTGGGTCTTATTCATGCGTTGCACAAGTATGCTTTGAGGTTATTTATGAAGTGTTTCTCTTATGTTATGATGATCTATGTATTTACTATGTTTATGAATTTGTTGTATCTCCTATGTTTATGAATTGTGTCTTATGTTGGCTAATGCTTATGTTATGCCTATGTTGATGATTTATGCTAGATATCATATTTAGTACATTTTGTACTAATGCATACTCTTTCCTACATTCTTATCAAATGTTGGGTTCGGTGATATTGAGTTCCATCCTCGTGGCTAGGTTCCTAGTAGAGCAAGGAGTTAAGACTTGGTAAGTCCTCATGGCATCAAGGATTTGATCACCTTTCTTCTATGTCTGTCATTTTTATGTTAGATCTTCTGTATGGACTGCATCCCACAAATTTTCATGTACTAGATGGTTTGAGACAAACTGTAATAGACTTCTGCTTGTTTTTATAAAGACTTGATTGTATGGAAAAATGTTTAAAATTTCTGCATCATTTCTATTACTTTATGTTATGATATGCTAAAGGGCTTGTATGAGGCTTCTCGGGGTTTTGTACGCCTTGTTACATCTAGGGGGTACCCCTGGGTCATGAAAAACTTGGTAATCAGAGCACAAGGTTTAGAATAATTCTAAGATGTCTCAAACCTACGTCTAGTAGAGTCTTGTCCATAAGTGTGAAGCGCCCCACATTTATGAATGGGAAGCTATTATATGATTAGAAAACTTCACTTCTTCACTTCTCTAAGTTGTGCCATAGAGTTTAAATCTATAAGGTCTTTCTCCTAATCCTTACCCGATGGTCTACAAGGAATGACTACTACATGGGCAAATGCTATAAGGAATGAGGAAGACATGGTGGATCAAGAGGTTTCTCCACAAGCTCCACAAGCTCCGATTGACCCTTTGAGTGAGAATGTGACTAATGTGGAATTTAGGTCAGCTTTCCAAGTGTTGGCTCAAGTCGTGATGGCCTAAGACAATAGAGAGGTAGTAGCTCCTGTGAACCCAAATGTGGGTACAACAGCTGCAAGAGTGAGAGACTTTACTAGGATAAACCTTTCGGAATTTTATGGCTCAAAAGTAGATGAGGATCCTAATGGGTTTATTGACGAGGTCTATAAGGTACTTGCTATTATAGGGGTGACTCCGGTAGAGAATGCAGAATTAACAGCTTATCAATTTAAAGATATTGCTCAAGTGTGGTACAATCAATGGAAATGAGCTAGATCGGTAGGAGCGGGTCCCATAGAGTGAGAAGTGTTTAGATCGGCATTTCTCAATACTTCCCCCTTGAGTTGAGGGAAGATAAGATGTAAGAGTTCATTAACCTTCATCAAGGAAGTATGAGTGTAAAGGAGTATGCTCTAAAGTTCACCCAACTATCCAAGTACGCTCCAAATATGGTGGCAGATTCAAGGGCTAAGATGAATAAGTTTGTGCTGGGAATGTTTGACATGGTATAAAAAGAATGCCGTATGACAATGCTTATTCACGATATGGATATTTCACATCTTATGGTGCATGCCCAATAAATGAAGGAATCAAAACTCAAGAAGAAGAATAGGGAAGCAAATAGGGCTATAACTAGAGATGGAAACTTCTCCAACACAAGGTCAGATGGACAAGGTCGCCCTAGGTTTAGAAAAAGGTTCCCCGGGCAAGGGACTTCAAGTACTCCTAGGTTCAACCAAGATGTACTCCTAGGTTCAACCAAGAGAGGGTGTTTAACCCTAAGCCTGAATGAGATGGTAGTAGGGTTCTATTACCACGGTGTAATAAGTGTGATAGAAGGCATGAGGGTGAATCCTTAGTGGGTTCCAATGTTTGTTTTGGTTGTGGCAAGCTGGGCCACTAGATAAGACATTGTCCTATAGTTGCTAGAAATGAAGGAGAAAGTCATCGTAGATCATAACCCTACCCTTCATCCTATCACGACCTAGGGGTACACCCTAGATGTAACATGGCGTACTTGACCCCGAAGGGGTCTCATACAAGCCCTTAGCATAGCATAGCATAAAATAATAGAAAAGTATGAACTTTTTTTAAAAAAAATTCTTTACAATTGAAGTCTTTATAAAAGCAAACAAAAGTCTACAAAACTTGGTGTTAAACCATCTAATACAACCTTTAAATGAAACCTTTGGGACACAGCTCATAAAATAGTCTAAAACATAAAAGAAAGACATAAAAGGGATAGGTGATCACATCCTTGAAGTTATGAGGAATCACTAAATCTTCAACTCCTTTGCTCTTCTAGAAACCTATCCTCAAGAAATGAACTCAAGATCGCCGAATCCTACATTTGATAAGAATGTAGGAAGAGTATGCATTAGTATAAAATGTAATAAATATGTTAGCTAGCATAATATCAAAAGAGCATAACAAAAATGTTAGCTAATCATAAGACATAAGTCATAAGCATAAGAGATAATAACATGATCATAAGCATACTCTCCAACATAGGCATAATCCAATAACATAGGAATTACCACATATTCATAAGCTTAGTCCATACTCACATCCTCTCAACATAAGAGAAACTTCATAAGTAACCTTCAAGTTATACTTGTGCAGCACATAGATGATACCCCATAATCCCACCTAGGCTAAGTACCACTTTTAGGCCATCATACTTCTTTATCATATTTGATCTCATCTTTTAGCTTACTTCTTATGGACAAGGGAATCTCTCACCTTTAGTCAATCATAACATGGAAGGCAACTATATCAACAATCCATCAAAGATGCATCATATAAGAGAAACACTTCGTAGGTAACCATAAGTCATACTTGTGCAATGCATGGTTAAGAACCCATAATCCCACACATTCTAAGTACTCCTTTAGGTCATCATATGTAACATTTCGGAAAAATGGTAGGTTAAGCTAGAGCCTAAACGTAAAGGTTAAAAATCATAAAATGACTCCATGCATGTTAAAAGATCTTATAGGGTTGACATGGGGTTTATAAGGGTCAAATCCAAGAGGCAAGTGCCAAGGCAAAGGGACCAAGACAAAGCCAAAGGCCTAGGCTGCCCCTAGCTTGCACACACTTCCTCACCCTTCATGAGGGGGACCACGGATCGTGGTCCTCACCATAGATCGTGAAGGGGGGATCGTGGAGTTGCCTTGGCCATGGAAAAGTGGCCACCTAATAACATAGTCACTGCCTCAAGTTCACGGAAGAGACCACGACTCATGGAGCCCTTTGTGAAGGTGACATAGGCATGGTGGCTTGGAGGTACGAAGTAACCTAGATATTGCCTCAGCTTTCACGAGTGTGACCACGAATCGTGGTCATCACCACTACTTGTGAAGGGGCACGTGAAGATGCCTTAGGCGAGGGAGCCTTGTGCTCCAAAATCCTAGCCACTGCCTCATCCTCACGAGCAGAACCACAGGTTGTGGTCCTCACCATTTCTTGTGAAGGTGGCTCGTGGTCCCTGACATGGTGACTTAAGTGAGGTCAAGTAAGTAATTTCCTTTTTAGTCCAATTAAAATGGGGTTGTTTTGGGTATTTTAGAGGTAGTATATAAATGTTTTTAAGTCAAAATTCCCTAAACTAAGTCATAATACTAAAACACCCAAATAATTCCCAAAATCCTCTCCCTCACAATATTTCTCTCATTAGAAATCCTCCATTGAAGAAGAACAAGAACTTGAAGGCTAGGGCTTAAGAACTCATCTTCTCAACTCCAATTCGTGGGGAAATCATCAATCAAGGTATGTGGGTCTTGATTCATGGATAGCTTTCTTCCATGAATCCCTAAAACTCTCAATTTCAAATTAGTAGATTCTTCAAAACCTAGGGTTTTCAATCTATGTCATGGGTTCTTCCTAAAAAAGATTTCAATGAGTTAATTGTCTTATATTATGATGGAATTGTTGTTTTATGGTGATTTTGTGATAATTTTCCCCCTGAACCCATAAATTTCCCCCTGAACCCATAAATTTCCCCATGACCCAATTTCATGCATTTTTATGAGTGTATTGATGCAAGATGAACACTATGAATTGTGTCTATGGTATTGTAGTTATTGAAATCATGCTATTATTCATGCACATTGTAGTATTTCTAGGTGTGTTTGTGAGACATGATCATGACCCTTGAAGGGTAAATTATGAGGGTTTGTACATATTGATGAAAATGGTGTATGAACTTACGATTCACTTAGAAAGTGAAAATCCTATGACTAATGTGTAAATGGTGTTGTTGTTGAAAGATCATTCTCCCCTTACCCTTACACATGACTATGTATGAATTGTCTAGGATGATGATAATGTTGTTGTGTTGATTGGAAGGCTATTCTCATGAAAAACTATGAACATGATGTGAAAGGTTTACTCACATGTAAATGATGATTCTAAGGTTGAAAGTCCATTCTCACCTAATTGAATCTATGAGCTATTATATGAGTTGTATTGAATGAAGGGAAATATATTCCTTTACACATGTAAATGTAATTCAAGACTAATTATGTATACTTTGGGAAATAATTCTTAGCACCGATTGGATATGAAAAATGAGGTAGAGGCCCTCCCGTCAATGCAATAGGCCGGGTAATCTAAATTATTCTCATGAGATGGAAGCTCCTCCGCCAATACAATAGGTTAGGTTTCTAGAAGAAATTTCCCTATCCTATAACTATGTTCCCACATAGGTCTTTAGTTATTGGATCCACCTAAAAGCTATACATTTAGTTCTACCTTAGGCAAGTAGGACACCATCTTTCGGAGTGGAGTTACACGACACCGGATTCCATGTAGCTTACATGGTCTATGTTAGTTAAGGCTATTTTCCCTTCATGACAAGATAATGAATATGACACAAACTATACTTATGACTTCTAGTTTTACTTAGTAGAAGTGGGGCTATGGGACTTTACTTTTATATTGCACAAGTAGACTTAAAAAGAGGTTAAGGGGATAGTTTCTTATGCTATGGTAAGATATGAATGTATGCATGTATGTTGAATGCATTTTTGCTATGGATGACTTTCCTTATGTTCAAGTTAATGTACATGACTATTTCCTTGTCTATGAGTATTGACTATGATGAAGTCTATGTATGTTATGTATGACTAGGGTGGCCTCAAATGAGTACTTAGTGTGGTTGGTATTATGGGATGCCAATCATACATTGCACAAGTACAACTTAAGGTTACTAAAATGATGGTTCTATTAGGTTACAATGTTCTTACATGATAAATGTGCTTATGACTTGGGTTTTACATTGAAGATGCATGGTGATTCTCAAACTTGGCAAATGCATACTTTTTAATCAAAATGTCTGCTTTATCATATTTCATGGATTTTTATGCATGCTTCCATACTTAGTACATATTTGTGCTAACCCCTATTTCTTCTACATTTTTGAAAAGTGTAGGTTCCGGCTAGGTGAAATATACTTCCTTTCTTGGCAAGGGATTGGATTGCTTATCTCCAAGACTTGTGGTGAGTCCTCATGGTTTAAGGACAAGATGTCATTCACTTCTAGTTATTTTTCTTACAGACTACTTTTGAGACTCTTGATTGTAAAGGTCTGTGACCCCACTGATATTTTATTGTAGTAGATGGTTAATGAGACAATGTCTAGACTTCACTTTTGATTTTATGAAAAAGACTTCAATTGTAAGATTTTAAATTCTGCATCATTTCTATTTCCTATGTTTATGTACACTAAGGGCTTGTATGAGAACCTTTCTGGGTCAAGTGAGCCGTGTTGAATCTAGGGGGTACCCCTGAGTTGTGACATCATACTCATACTTCTTGGTTGGAGACTAGTCCCCCTCTTTAGAACCTTAGAACATTAGGAGGTACTTCCTTAAGCACATATAAGTTCATTATTGGGTTGAACACTATGAGACACTTCATTAACCATACTCTTAGTTCCTTATTAATTTGAACCCTAAGATATGCCTCTTAAGCATATCTAAGTTCATTGTTATCTTGAACACTAGGATATACTTCACTAAGTACATCTTTGTTCGTCATGGTTTGAACTCTAGGAGATGCTTCTTCAAGCATAATCTTAGTTCATTAATTTTGTTGGACTCTAGGAGATGCTTCTTCTAGCATAATCTTAGTCCATTAGGTTTGAACTCTTGGAGATTCTTCTTCAAACATAATCTTAGTTCACTACTAATCTTGTTGTAGTTGGGATATTGCCTTAACTGACATGAGAACATGTGAGCTATCACATGATCCCTCATGGTGTTCCCCACACCGTCAAGGGTTGGTCCACTTGCCTAAGGTAGAACCAGTTTGTTAGCTTAGTCGGATCCACTGGCTAACTTTCCAACGGGGCATGTATTTATGGGATACATGGATTGCTACTAGAAACCCAAAACTCCACTAGGTGAAGGCTTCCATCTCAAGAGACATACTTTGGGAAATCTGGACTCTACTAGGTGAGAGTTCCCATTTTGGAAGCCCAAACTCAACTAGGTGGGAACCTCCATCTCATTTCAATATCCACTCGGTGCTAGGCCTAAATCCCACAAGATAATTATTAAGTATCTACTTCAACTCAAGTTTCATGGAAGGATGTCCTTGACAATCAATCCAAGTTAATTCACTAAATAACTCTTTAGACCATGCGTGAGCAACTATCACTATCCATGATCTAGACATAAAGGCTTCTTAGCCTTTGGTTTAACTAGGTGAGAAAAGCCTTTCAACCCTAGAACCATTACTATGTGAGAACACCTTTTACATTAAGATCATTATGAGTTCATGAGAATAACCTTTCAATCAGCCCACAACAACAACCTAATCATTAACACTTCACTCTCAAAGTGTTCATAAGGCATGTACATAGATTCATACAAACATGCATCATATCATATTTTTCCCGCTTAGGGTCAAAGCTCATATCAAATCAACATATCTAAAATTACTACATTAGACATGGATTCCATCATAACTCAAGTGATTCTATCACTTCCTACCATCTATCATTCACAAGGTGGATTAGGTAGGTAAAGATGTTTTATCACAATTCTATTCATTAGCCTTCTAATCTCATATAGATTTTACTCTCAAAGCCTTAGCATCTATAGTTCATCATATTAGCTTTACTCTCAAAGCCCTAGTGATCAACATTCATGACTACAAGCCTTACTCTCAAAGCTTTAGTTCTTACTATTATCATTCATATCTAAATCACAAGATAATCACGTCACAAGCTTCATCTTTAAGCAATTCTAGTCTTAATTCATAATAAAGGCTCAATCTCATTCATTACTAGTCAAGATCCATCATATAATCTTTAATCTAATTCAATTCATGTTTACATACTTCTATTCTTGACCAATTGCTATACATATCATTAATTCTAGAAGATCACCTATAAATCCTCAATTTCACTTCACAAGGCCTAAACCCACATTCTTCAATTTCATGAATTAAATTAGGGTTAGCCATGGAAAACATATAATATCTTTATAATAATATAATTCAATGCTAAATCAATCATAAACAAGTACTATCCACTCAATTGGAATCATACTCAACACTACCCACAACATAGGAAAAACCCTGGCTTAGATTGGGCTTCACCTTCACAATTTGGGGGAAATAAAGGGGGCTCCATGGATGATGAATCCATGGATGAATAAGCTAACATACCTTGGAGGGAATTGGGTTCTTTTGGTGAATCTAAAATAATGATTTTAATCCATGTATTTAGAGGTCTATTACGTTTATATAGCTGGTCTAATTACTAATAAAATGACCCTACTTAATAACTAACTAATTCTAGAGCCTTCCCTTAACCCCTCACTTAAACAAGCTTAAGACCAAACTGCCCCAACCCATGAGACCCTGACCCACGGGCCGTGCATGGAGCCACGGGTTGTGCTAGTCCTTCATGGTTGGTGACCTGCAGCTTACTTCTTGGGGTCTTGATCCATTACCCCTTCCCACGGGGTGTGGGTCCACCTAAGGGGCGTGAGTCCCATTCGTATGTGGCCTATTTTGGGGCAGATTCTACGGACTATTTTGGGTCCCACTCAAGGACCCTTGGTTGGTCCTTGGGGAGTCGTACCTTGACGTCCTTACCCTAAACCCTTCATTCTAATTATAGGAAGTCATATTTACTATTCTAACCCTCACGTCAAACTCTACAACTCTCACTTAAAGCTCTAATTTAGCCTACTAGTTTTTCGGGTGATACAATATCTCCCCCTTGGTAGCATTCATCCTTGAATGATGATTCTAAACACCTCTTGAAGGAAAAAACTCTAGACTAGCAGCCCATCATGCATTTAACACATCCAAATGCACACAAACAAAGGAGGAACTTCATCTCCAAGCTAAACATACTCAATGCAACACGAGGGAGTATGATCTACATCTAACAACCCAAGATAAAAGAAATTCTCATAACTAGTCATATTCAAGGAGGAACTACCATCTCCTATTCATAAAACACTCATGGAGACTAAATTCAATCTACTCTCAAAAAGCATTCATTTAAGAATGATTCTTTCAACTTCAAACTAAGGCGTGCTTATATACTCATCTCATGAAATCTATATATAACTCATACTTAATGCACTACAACATGAGTAAAACAATTCACATAAAGCTCATTTTCTTTCAAAACACAAGTTTTCATGAACATGTATCATATAAGGAAATCATGGCAACACACAAACACACATGACTCCACACATCATACAAATCAATAGGAACCTATCATCTCAAGAGTTCATATGGCCTACAAAACGGGGACTAAACTTCCCAACTTATTCCACCTTTCTAGGGTGAGAAACTCAAGTAAACCCAACTCCTAGCCATTAGGAACACTCAACGACCTTGCTTACTAAGCACATCATCTCCCCCGGGAGAAAGCCTAAACGGACTTTCTAAGCACCATTCATTTTAATTTAACTAAGGTCGGATTAAGTCATCACTAAACTTTCACATTTCTTATACATGGTGATTGTAAACTATGGTGAACTATACTACTACCCGTATTAGGAGTCTACTAATTGAACACCTCAAGGTCTCTTCTAAACACCCTCTTCCTTAAGTCTTCTTCAACATGCCCAAATCCCATAATAGCCAATTAGGGTTTCATCCTTCAATCATGTCTAGGTATTATCTAAACACCCTACTCAAAATGACCATAGCTAAGATCAATCTTAACATGGTAGATAACTCTTTGAAGTTGGTAAACACCTAAACATATCTCCCTCACCTTAGCTAGGTGGTACATGCAACCCTCAAAGTATACAGGTTCTACCATCTCATAGGAGCGTAATCACTAATACTACCAATCCATCCTAAGGATGACATCTAAATCTAGCATATCAAGTCCTATCTAGTCACATAGCCATAATTGGCATTATAACAAACATTTGCTCTCTTGCTCTGTCACGACCCGGAGTTACCCCTAGAAGTAACACGGTGTATTTGACCCCGAAGGGGTCTCGTACAAGCCTTTAACATCATCATAACATAAAGACATAGAATAATTGCGGAAAATTTAAAACTTTTACAATAAAAGTCAACTTCTTCTTCATAGATGAAAAATAAGAATCTAGACTTGTCTCAATCACCATCTAGAGCATAAAGAGTACAAATAGGGTCAAAAGCCCTTTACATCAATATAGTCTCAAAAGTGGAAAGTACATAAAAGCTAGAAAATGGAAACATTTTGTCCTCGGACTTGAGGACTCACCAAGCTAAGGGAATAGTCAACCCAAGCTTCACTTGAAGAGAGTAGTATGTACAATGGCCGGAACCTAAACTCATAGAATGTAGAAAATAGGGGTTAGCACAAATAATGTACTGAGTATGGAAGCCATGCACAAAATCATTGAAACATGCATAAAAGGGACATTTAGTTGAAATCATGCCTTTATCAAGTTTGAAAGCCATAGTGCACATTTAAGAAGCAACATAAGTCGAACCAACATATAAGCAACCCAAAGCCATAATAGTGCAATGCAAAGGTAAGATCCCATAACCCTACCAAATGCTAAGTATCACATCTAGGCCACCCACAACATACATATTTTACTTTGCTTTATTCATATCCAACATACATAAGTAAGGAGTCATTCACATTCATAACATGAAACAAGTGAAGTCAATCTTAATAGTCATACATACCTTTCATACATAATTCATAAGCCTTCATAACATAAGAGAACCTCAACATGACCCCTCTTAGAGTCTACTTGTGCAATGCCTAAGTGAAGTCCCATACCCCCACTCATGCTAAGTAGTACCCCTTAAGAAGTCATAATTAAAGTTCATGTCCTTATCATAGTTCATATTCATATCATATAGGGAAGATTAACATTAACCGACATAGACTATGTGAGCTACATGGAATCTAGTGTTCTACCTCCATAGCGGAAAGAGGCATCCTACTTGCCTAAGGTAGAACTTTCATAATAGCTTCTAGGTGGATCCACTAGGTAAAACCTATGTGGGAACTTAGTTAAGGGATTGGAGATTGCTTCTAGAGACCTTGACTACTAACATGGAGGTTTCCATCTCATGAGATAACCATATTGAGAACCCAACTACTAGCGTGAATGAACCCATCTCATACTCATATCTGCTTAGTGTTAAGCATAATTCCCTTTAAGAGTTATGTTAAGTCTTTACTTAGATTCATATTTACAAGAGAATGCACTAGGCATTCAAGACAACATAATATCATAAGAGCTCAAAGATTCATTTGGTGAGAATATCCTTTCACCCCTTCAACTATCAACATGTGAGTAAACCTTTCACATCTTACCAATAGTGTATTCATGAGCACAACCTTTCAATCAACACAACAAGCTTTTCATAACATACATACTTTATACATAATCAAGTGTAAAGGGTATATGGAAGAAGGATCTTACATCAATACCACCATTACACATTAGATATAGGATCATTACAATCTAAGTAAATCATACATTCATATACAATTAACATCAACATATGCAAACCCTAGCCAATTGCCCTTCAAGGCCATGGACCAACATCAACCATAACTTTTAGAATTATATCATTAGATAGAGAGATTTCATGGTTCCACAAATTAATAAATATAAACATAATCAATTATCAACTTCCATGGTCAATCAAGTCACACCTTAGTTCACAATTTAGGAACAAAGGGAAATCATAAGTTCCAAGAGAGATTTTCATCAAAATCCATCAATACTACAATAATCTAACCATAAACCATCATAATTAATCATAGTAGATCATAATTGAACAATAGAAATTGTATTGGAAGAAGACCCATGACTAGAATAAAAACCCTAGGTTTTGGAAGTCTTGAAAACACACTTTGACGGAAGACCATCCATACCTTAGGTTGAATTCCTCACGAAATTGGAGAAGAAAGACTTGTTCTTGAACCCCAAACTTGACCTTTGACCTTGTTCTTCAATGGAGCCCTACAGAGAATTTTGGGGAAGAAGAATTGGTTTCTAGTTTGTGTCTTGTGAGTTGTGAGGAGTTAAGTTGGGTTTAATAACTTAAAAACTATTTATATGAGTCTAAAATATCTAATAATAACCGTCCCCACCCTTATTTAATTAATTAGGAATTTATAAGAATGTTTGACCCTTAGCCGATTTGTATTAGCTTTTGCGACCCTCACCTACGAAACCCCCACCTACGGTCCGTAGGTTGAGTGATGCCATGTACTGGTGGTTCGTCATTTGGGTCATAGAGGGGAAGATCAGCCAAGGGCTAGGGAGACTAAGTCTCAACCCACGCCACCCACCTACGGTCCGTAGGTTGGGTGATGCCCCATACTGGCAAGGCGTCATTTGGTCCTGAGACTTAGAGGAATGGGGGAGCTAAGGAGAATCTAAGTGTTGACTCATGACTCCCATCTACAGGGCGTGAGTCAACGTACGACTCGTAGGTTGCATTTCGTGGTTCATGCTATTTTTTGACAGCTTTTGGGGAGCCCCCTTGGTCCTCCTCAAGGACCCTTGGGGGGCCATGCCTTGACGTTTAGGGACTAAAACTTTAGTACTAAGTTAGGGAAGTTATTTTACGACTCTTTTCTTGACGTTAACCCTTTTTAGGGCAGTAGACTACATGATAGGCTCTAGCTTAGGTCATTAGATTTTTGGGGTGTTACATTATCCCCCCCTTGGGAACATTCATCCCCAAATGATGATCTAGACACCAAACTAAGTTAGAAACTCTAAACTAACAGCCCAATATGCATAAAACATAAAAAATGTGAGAAACTTACAAATGCACTATTCAAAAGGAGGAAACTTCAACTCCATTTCACAAAACAAAGTCAATGCAACTCAAGGAGGTAAGAACTACATCTACCAATCCAATATGCACAAAATTCATCAATTCACATAAGCATGGGAGGAACTACCTTCTCCAACTTGATAAGCTCAATACATCAATATGGAACCAATAAGCCATTCATCAAAATATAACTAAGCATGTCCTTCAATTTACCTCATGAAGTTAAAATGCAATCATCATACTAAAGTGCAAGTCAACATGAGGAATATATAAATCATGAAAACTCAATTTATACTAAACATGATTTCTCACTAGAACATGCACCACATAAGGAAATCATGAAAAACTCATACAATACACATGACTCCTAAAACACTAAAAACTCAAGAGGAATTACTTACCTCAAGTTTGGATAGGAGTAGAAGGAAAAATATGTGGTTAACGAGACATCATATCAGCCTCGGCCTCCCATGTAGCACCCTCAACTAAGTCATTCCTCCATAAAAACTTAATGGAGGCTACTTTTTTGTTTCTCAACCTCTTCACTTGCCAGTCCAAAATATCAATCGGGACTTCTTCATAAGAAAGGTTTTCATCAACTCCTTAACCCTCTAGAGGAAGGATGGATACCTGGTCACCAATGCACTTCTTGAGCATGGAAACATGAAACATCGGTGAACCAGTGCCAACTCATTTGGCAAGTCTAATTCATATGCAACTTTCCCAACACATTTCAAGACTTGATATGGGCCCACATATCGGGGACTAAGCTTCCCCTTTCTACCAAACCTCATCACATCCTTTATAGGTGAGATTTTCAAGTAGACCTAATCACCAATTTCAAACTCTAGATCCCTCCTTTTATTGTCGGCATAAGACTTTTACCGATTATGGGCCGTCTTCAACCTATCTCTAATGAGTCAAACTTTTTCAATAGCATCATAAACTAGTTCGGGACCAATTAGAGTAAATTCACATACCTCAAATCATCCAATCGGAGATCTACACCTTCTCCCATAAAGTGCTTCAAACAGAGCCATGGTAATGCTAGAGTGGTAACTATTGTTGTAGGCAAAGTCAATCAATGGGAGATGGTCATCCCAACTACCCTTGAAATCAATCACACACGCTCTCAACATGTTCTCTAAGGTTTGAATGGTCCTTTCTGCCTGACCATCCATTTGAGGGTGAAAAGCAGTACTAAGTTTAACATTGGTACAAAGCCCCTTTTGGAATGCCTTCCAAAAGTGTGAAGTAAATTGGGCACCCCGATCCGATATGACAGATAAAGGAACCCCATGTAACTTCACTATCTCATTAATGTACAACTTGGCATAGTCTTCCTCCAAAAATGAAATCTTGACTGGAATAAAGTGGGCTGATTTAGTCATCTTATCAATAATGACCCAAATAGAATCATGTTGCCTTCGAGTACGAGGAAAACCCACAACAAAGTCCATATTCACATCCTCCCACTTCGAAGTGGGAATTTCTATATATTGGGATAAACCTCCGGGTTTTTGGTGTTCGTACTTGACTTGTTGACAATTTGGACATTTGGCTACAAAACCCGCTATATCCTTCTTCATACCATTCCACCAATATACTTCCTGTAGATAACGGTACATCTTGGTGGCTCCCGAATGAATAGAATACTGAGAACCATGAGCTTCTTCTAAAATTTTCTCCCTTAAGCCATCAACATCCGGAACACATAATATACCTTAGTACTTAAGCACCCTATCCTCCCATTGGGAGAAAGCCTCACGGACTTGTTGAGGACCGACTCTTTCAACTCCATCAATATAGGGTCAAGGTGTTGTTTAGACTTCACATCAACCACAAAGGACGATTCTGAACTATGATGGACCATAACTTCATTCTTGGTGGAATCCACTAGTTGGACACCCAAACGGGCCAACCTATGCACATCACAAACCAATTCCTTTTTCTTGTCTTCTATATGAGCCACACTACCCATGGACAATCTACTTAGGGCATCCACAACTACATTAGCTTTGCCAGGGTGGTAAAGGACACTTATGTCATAATCCTTCAAAAGCTCTAACCACCTTCTTTGTCAAAGATTCAAGTCTTTTTGGGTAAAAGCATATTGAAGACTCTTGTGATCGGTGAAGACATCTACATGGACCCCATATAAGTAGTGCCTCCATATTTTCAAGGCAAATACCACTGTTGCTAATTCGAGATCATGAGTCAGATAATTCTTTTCATGTACCTTAAGTTGCCTCGAAGCATAGGCAATCACTTTATCCCGTTGCATAAGGACACATCCCAAACTCGAAAAGCATCACAATAAACTACAAACCTATCGGTACCCTCTGGTAAGGTTAACACCAGAACGGAAGTGAATCTATCCTTTAGTTCTTGGAAGCTCTTCTCACAAGCCTCCGACCACACAAACTTAGCTTTCTTTTGTGTTAAGGCCGTCAAAGGAGAAGCAATGGAGGAAAAACCCTCAATAAACCTTCTATAATAATTGGTCAAACCTAAAAACTTCTAATACCGGTAGGAGATAGAGGTCTAGGTCAACTCTTGACCGCATCCATCTTCTTAGGATCTACCTCAATACCCATGCTCGACACAATATG
>CM073605.1:30164625-30202125 GCA_037074985.1 Solanum bulbocastanum
TAATGATATAATGATGATCATGTATAGAATGTAAGTGTGTTGTTGTTGATCGTATATTCTCAATTGACACTCATGAATGATAATGAAAGTAATGTGAATGTTGAATCTAGAATTGGTAGGCTTGTGCTCCCTTTTCTTGTATAATGAATGTGTCTTGACTTAATGAATATGAATCGATAGGCTATGACATTCCTTTTATATATGAGTAATGAATGTGTTTTGACTTAATGAATATGAATTGATAGGCAATGGCATTCCTTTCATATATGAGTAATGAATGTGTCTTGACTTAATGAATATGAATCGATAGGATATGTCATTCCTTTCATATATGACTAATGAATGTGTCTTGACTTAATGGATATGAATCGATAGGCTTAAGGCATTCCTTTCATAAATGATCTAATGTAATGAAGACTCTAGAATCGATAGGCTAATGACATTCCTTTCATAATGAGTCAATGTACCATAAATCGATAGGCTTATGGTATTCCTTTCATGAGTATAAGAATGTAATGAGGAACCATGAATCGATAGACTTATGACCTTCCTTTCATGAGGAATCTAGACTATCCTTGAATGTACCATAGATCGATAGGCTTATAGCATTCCTTCCTTATGTAATGATGTATCTTGGGTCGATAGGCCAATGGCATTCCTCCCTAGTACACTAATGTAATGTGAATGAAATGATCTATGGGAATATAGGCTAAGCACCAAGTGGATATGGTAAGATGAAAACTCTCCCAATGTTAGGTTAGGGTTCTAATGAACATCTTCCTATCCCATAAACTATGTGCTCACATAGGTCTAGCTAGTGGATCTACGTAAGCTAGGTTATTGGTTTCCTTAGGCAAGAAGAGCACCTCTTTACGGTGTGGGATTTCATGACAACGGATTCCATGATTTAGATCTCATGGTCTATGTTGGTTAAATGCTATTTCCCATTATGTGAGATATGCATTATGGTTTCTTGATGAGTTCTATGAAGTGTGGGTGGTAGTATGGGATGTTATCCATGTATTGCATGGGTAGGCTTTGAGAGGATCATAGCGAGTTCTCTAAGTCTTAATGGCTAATGTATGAAAGTCCTTTTATGATAAAGTTAATGAGAATGATGATCTAATGTCTAGTGAATGAAGGTCCTCTAAATGAAGCTATTAATGAATGTTGACTTATATGCTTGAATGTAATGATGCATGCTATATTTGGACTGTATTATAAGTTAATTCCTTCTCATGACTTATAGTATATGAATGTGGTTTGTCTATGGTGACTTCAAAGAAGTACTTAGTGTGAGTAATAGTATGGGATGCTACTTGCACATGGCACAAGTATGACTTAGAGTTGTCCTAGATGTTTGTCTTAGTGTGATGATGTGACTTATGTAATGTTTATGTCTCTTATAGTCTTTATTGTGTAAAGGTGCAAAGGAAGAATGGTAAGTTCACTTTTGGTGGCCTTAAGATGGTACCTTGGTGTGGGTGGTGGTATGGGAGGCTACCCATACATTGTACAAGGTATAGCTTGAGGATTACTTGAGGTGAAGGTAAAGGTTCATAAGTGGGTTATATTCTAATGTGGAAATATGACTTGTATGTTGGTTGTGACTTATATTATGCCTCTGTTATCAATGTGCATGAATTTTTACCAAAATGGCATATATTATGACTTTGAAAGAAAATGTCCGTTTTAAGCATGTTTTTGCATGGCTTCCATACTTAGTACTTTCTGTGCCAACCCCATTCTTCTCCATTTTTTTACCAAAGTGTAGGGTTTGGAGATATTGGTGTTCTATGCTTGAGGAGTAGGTTTCTAAGGTGCTTGAAGATGAAGACTTGGTGAGTCCTCATAGTTGCGAGGACAAAACCCATTGTGTTCCTTTAAGTCTTTCAGTTTTTGTTAAAGATTTTGTATGGGCTAAGTCCCAATGTTGTATTCAAAGTATTAGATCGTTTGAGACATAGTATACAAAGTCTAGAAAGTCTTCCACTTGCTTTTTAATGAAAATGTCTTCAATTGTAAAGAAAGTTTTAAATTCTTCTGTATATTCCTATGTTCTTATGTTCAAGAATGCTATGAGGCTTGTATGAGACCCCTTCGAGGTCGAGTATGCCATGTCGCATCTAGGGGCTAGCCTTGGGTTGTGATAGTTCTGGATCGTCTTATGTGTTAAATGTGAAAGTTAAGAAATTTCTTGATCCGATCTTATTAGAATCCATGGATGAATAAGCTAACATACCTTGGATATAAAGCCCTCACAAAAGCTTGCAACAATGGAGGAATTTTACCTATCCTTCTCCTTCTCCTTCCCCTTGTCCTTGTCCTTGTCCTCCTCCTCCTCCTCCTCCTCCTCCTCCTCCTCCTCCTCCTCCTCCCCCCTCCTCCTCCTCCTCCTCCCCCCCCCCCTCCTCCCCCCCTCCTCCTCCTCCTCCTCCTCCTCCTCCTCCTCCCCCCCCCCTCCTCCCCCCCCCTCCTCCTCCTCCTCCTCCTCCTCCTCCTCCTCCCCCCCCTCCTCCTCCTCCTCCTCCTCCTCCTCCTCCTCCCCCCTCCTCCTCCTCCTCCTCCCCCCCCCCTCCTCCTCCTCCTCCTCCTCCTCCTCCTCCTCCCCCCCCCCTCCTCCTCCTCCTCCTCCTCCTCCTCCTCCTCCTCCTCCTCCCCCCCCTCCTCCTCCCCCCCCCTCCTCCTCCTCCTCCTCCTCCTCCTCCTCCTCCTCCTCCTCCTCCTCCTCCCCCCCCCCCTCCTCCTCCTCCTCCTCCTCCTCCTCCTCCTCCTCCTCCTCCTCCTCCTCCTCCTCCTCCCCCCCTCCTCCTCCTCCTCCTCCTCCTCCTCCTCCTCCTCCTCCTCCTCCTCCTCCTCCTCCTCCTCCTCCTCCTTCTTCTTCTTCTTCTTCTTGAGTTGTAAGAAATGTTGATTCAGTTAGTAGACTTTACCAAGGGTAGTTTTATGGCTTAAGATGGTTTCGGTTCGTCTTATGCATTAAATGTGAAAGTTAAGAAATTTCTTGATCCGACCTTAGTAGAATTGAAAGAGACGGTGCATAGAAATTGTGTTGAGGCTTCCTCCCAAGGGGGAGGTAGTGTGCCTAGATGGCAAGACTATTGTGTGTTCCTAATGTGCATGATTTCGGCTTACTTGAAATATTCCACCCAATAAGGGTGTAGTTAGTTAGTAAGAAAGGGAAGTTTAGTCCCCACTTTGTAGGACCATTATATATCTTGAGTCATGTGGTGAGGGTGCTTATGAGTTAGCCTTGCCTAGTGAGTTTTCATAGGTGTATCCGATTTTCCATGTCTCTAAGTTGAAAAGAGTGTGTCGGAGATCTGACATCCCTAGTACCCTTAGAATGTTTGTGAGTAGATGAGAGTTCTTCCTAAGAGGGAGTTCTATTTAAGATGTTAGACTGGAAAGTTTAGAAAGTGAGAATCAAGAAGAGTTCCCCAATGTTAGCTCCTTGTATGAAGTCATATGTTTTTTAGTTGTTCCCATGATTTCCTTATATGATGCATGTTCATGAAAGCTTGTGATTTAGAAAATGAGTTTATGTGATTAATTTTCTCATGCTACAGCATTCAGTATGAGTTGCCTTTAGAATTTATGAGATGAAATGATTAGCATGCCTTAGTTTGGAGTTGAGAGATTCAACCTCGAATGAATGATTTTTGGGAGTAAATTGCGTATGAACTCTATGAGATTGTGTTGAGCATCTTTTAGCTGGAGACTGTAGTTCCTCCTCAGACATGATTAGTTATATGGTTTTATGCATAATGGGTTATTAGATGAAGTTCCTGCTTCCTTGTGTTGAATTGAGTATGTTTAGATTGAAGTTGAAGTTTTCCTCCTCGGTCGTGTGCATTTAGATCTATTGCATGCATGATGGGCTGCAAGCCTAGAACATCATTCAAGGACAAATGTCCCCAAGGGGTAGATATTGTAACACCCCATAGTTTAGTAGGCCAGCTAGGGATAAGCATGAAGGTGACAAGCCAAGACAAGGGAAATATCAAGGGCCAAGGCGGTCCAAGGCATGCCAAAGCATTTCCTATCACCCCAACTACCTTCAAGGCTCGTGGTGGCCACCACGCCCCATGGTGCCATTCGTGTGGTGAGGCAGTAGCTCACCAAAGCTGCCTCAAGTTGGGCTCACCTTCACGAGCCACTTCACGGCCAGTGGTGAAGACCGCGACTTATGGGAAGGCTCGTGGTGATGCCTTCAACTTATGAAGGCCAAGCCAAGGCGACCTAGCCACTGCTCAAGTGACCACGGGCACCATGAAAGGCCGTGAGACCCTTGACGGGTCGTGAGGCAAGTTGTAAGAAGCTAGGTCAAGATAAAGGCACACAACCTCCAAGTTTTTGAGGGCATTATGACTCAGGTATGATAGATCTTCACCCATGGACTTATTTCATCCACGGAGTTCCTTAGTTTTCCCCAATTGTGAAGATGAAATCCCCAATTCTAGTTAGGGTTTCTTCTAATGTTGTGGGTTATGATGAATTATGACTAGAATTGCTCAAGAGTGAAGTATGTATGAGAGATTATGATTAGACTTGTCTTACGAGCAAGACATGTATGACGTTTATGAGAGGTATTGCTTTTAGCGTAAAGCATGAGTGATGACTTATGAGTATTAGGGCTTTTTAGAGTAAAGCTTGTATGATGAATTATGAATGTTATGGCTTTGAGAGTGAATATTCTATGATAATGGTAGACTACTAGATAGAATTGTTGTGGAAGCACTTTACCTACATTATCGACCTTATGAATGCTGAATGCATGAAGTGATAGAATCATATGAACTATAATGTAATCCATGTCTAATGCTTGAAGTCTAGATGTGATGATTGAAAGGAAATGTTGAACTGCAAAGAGGTAAAGTATGAAATTATGCAATTTTTATGAAATCTATGCAATTGTATTGATGATGCTTTGAGAGTAAAGTATCTATGATGTTGTTGTTGTTGTGTTGTTGAAAGGACATTCTTATATACACACCTTTGCATGATGTGAAAGGTTTTCTCACATAGAATGATTCTAGGTTGAAAGCCTTGCTCACCTAAAATGAATCTAAGTATAAGGACTATGAGATGAGAGAAGGCTCGAGGTGATTCCCCAAGACCTTCATATGAGAGGGATGTGAGGTGATTTTCCATATTCCTAAGTTAATAAACATGTAGTGATTATCCATGCTATAAGATGAGAAGTGTGAGGTGACTACCCTTTATATATATAACTTCGAAAGTAAGGCAAGAGGTCAATACCCATTAGCCGTTAGAGTGATATGTAGGCGAATACATATGATTCTTATAAAGTTATGGGGAGGCAAATACCTACATTATACCATATTAGGACATGGAGGCGAATACCTATGATCCTTATAAAGTGATGTAGAGGTGAATACCTACATTATACCATATTAGGTAATGGAGACGAGTACCCATTATTCCTTAAAATGAACATAGAGGCGAATACCTATGATTCTTTAATAAGGTAAGAGGCGAATACCCATTAGCCTTTATAATGGGCGTAATGGTGAATCCCCTTTGTATTGAAAGAAAAGCAAGTATAGTGTGAAGTATGTCGTGAACAATGAATTGTGTGGATTGTAGCTTGAAATCCCTTCCATGATATGTATTACTAGAGGTGATTCCCTTTGTCCATGAAATATAAGCTAAAGATGAGCATAAAATATGATGGCCTAAAGTGGTTTACTTAGCATGGGTAAGATTTATAGGGTCTTATTCATGCCTTGCACAAGTATGCTTTGAGGTTATTTATGAAGTGTTTCTCTTATGTTATGATGATCCATGTATTTACTATGTTTATAAATATGTTGTATCTCCTATGTTTATGGATTGTTTCTTATGTTGACTAATGCTTATGTTATGCCTATGTTGATGCTTTATGCTAGAGATCATATTTAGTACATTCTGAACTCATGCATACTCTTGCCTACATTCTTATCAAATATAGGGTTTGGCGATATTGAGTTCCATCCTCGTGGCTATGTTCCTTGTAGAACAAGGAGTGAAGACTTGGTGATTCCTCATAGCATCGAGGGTTTTATCACCTTTCTTCAATGTCTTTCATTTTTATGTTAGAACTTTTGTTTGGGCTGTGTCCTAAAGATTTTCATGTACTAGATGGTTTCATAAAAGTGTAATAGACTTCCGCTTGTTTTTATAAAGACTTGATTATATGGAAAAATGTTTTAAATTTCCACATCATTTCTATTACTTTATGTTATGATATGCTAAGGGGCTTGTTATGAGGCCTTTCGGGGTCTTGTACGCCTTATTACATCTAGGGGGTACCCTTGGGTCGTGACATAGCTGCAATTTAACAATTTACTATCCGAAGTGGATATAAAAAGGCATTGAGGACACTATTTGGTGAACTTTAAGCCTCAAATGTGTAACACCCCAGAAATTAGTAGGCTAAACTAGAACCTTATGTTAGGGTTCTAGAGTTTGATATGAGGGTTAAAGTCATAAATAAGACTTCTTGTACTTAGAATGAGGGGTTTAGGGGTTAAACGTCAAGGTACGTGTTGCACCCCGTAGTTTAGTAGACCACCTTGGGTTAAATAGAAAGTATGAGCCAAGGCAAAGGGCCAAGGCACAGCCAAGGTTGCTCCAAGCTTGCCATGACACTTCCTTGAACCACGAGAGCCTAGATGATTGTGGTGGCCACCACGGATGGTGGGGCCACTCATGGTGTTGAGTATTGTGCTCCTCAAGCCTTCCCAAGTTGGTCTCCTCCACACGAGCTACTTCACGGCTCGTGGGAGTGGCCGTGAAGTTGCCTTTAAATCCTGAAGGCCAAGCCACTGCCCAAGGACCACGGCTCATGAGCCTTGTCTTGGTGCCTGGGAGTAGGCTGCCTAGTGAGGGTCGTTTTGGTAAATTCCAAATAAGGTAGTTATTAAATGCGGTCATTTTTCCTAGTCTTAAAACACCTATAAAAGCTATTTTAACCCTTTAAACACCCAATTAAGTCATTATTTCCCCAAGACCCAAATCCAATCCCCAAAATACTCTCATCCCAAATATTTCTCTCTTTAAGACTTGAAGAAAAAGATAGAGCTTGAAGGTTAGGTCAAGAACAAGACTCCATTGTTGCAAGATTTTGTGAGGGCTTTGAATCAAGGTATGTTTTCTTATTCATCTATGGATTCTTCCATCCATAGAGCCCTATAGATTTCCCTAATTGATGAAAAAAATCCCCAATTCCAGCTAGGGTTTCTTCTAATGTTGTGGGTTTAGTTGAGTATGATTCCAATTGAGTGGATAGTACTTATTTATGATCGTTTTAGTATTGAATCATGATATATTGATGATATTACATGTTTTCCATGGTTAACCCTAGTCTAATTGATGAAATCAAGTAATATGGGTTGATACCTTGTGAAGTGAAATTGAGGATTCAAGGGTGATCTTCTTGAATTGATGACATGTATAGTAATTGTTCAAGAATAGAAATATGTGAACATAAATTGAATTAGAACAATGTACATATGATGAGTATTGACTAGTAATGAATGAGGTAGAGCCTTTATGATGAATTATGACTGGAATTGCTTAAAGAAGAATCTTATGACTAGAATGTCTTGTGATCTATACTTGTATGATGATTGTAAGAAGTAAATCTTTAAGAGTAGGGCTTGAACTCATGAATGTTGTTCACTAGGTCTTTGGGAGTAAAGTCTATATGAGAGTGGTGGTTTACTGGGTAGAATTATGGTGAAAGGTCTTTACTCACCTACACTACCTTATGAATACATGTATGTAGAATGTGAAAGGTCTTCTCACATAGAATGATTCTAGGTTGAAGATTTACTCAGCTAAAATGAATCAAAGCATGCTAACTAGAATAGCTTGAAGTTGTGACATATTATCCCTTCATGTATAGTTTTACTTGGTAAGACAAGACCAAGCTTGGTAGCTTGAATTAGGAGTTATCATGGTACCTTAGGATTGAGGAACCATACTCTCCTAAGGGTAGCTTGAATTACCATGGTGGGACGCTTTCATGGTAGCTTGAGTTAGTATTAGTCATGGTAGCCTAGGATTAAGGACTCATACTCTTCTAAGGGTAGCTTGAACTAGTATTATAGAATGCCTTCATGATAGGATGACTTGGTTAGGCCAAGACCATTTCATGGTATCTTAGGATTGAGAAATCATACTCTCCTAAGGGTAGGTTAGGATTGAGAAATCATACTCTCCTAATGGTAGCTTGCATTAGCATCATATAATGTTTGCATGGTAGCTGGGATGGAACACTTGTATGCTTCCTAGAATAGCTTGGACTTGCATGATTAATATGTTTTTCTAAGATAGCTTGGTCAAGCCTAGTAGGGTACTATTCCTTGGTGGTCTAAAATGATAAGTAGTAATCATTTGAGTATGATAGCCTAAAGTGGTACTTAGTGTGGGTAGGATTATGGGGTCTTATCCATGCATTGCACAAGTTTGACTTGAAGCTAATTATGAAGTATTCTCTTGTATGATGTATGTTTAGCTTGGATTGTTGCTATACTTGCCTTCCCTTGTCTATATGAAGTAAGATAAGAATGAGACAAAATAAATGGTAAGTATGAATATGGTGACTTCAAGGTTATGCTTAGTGTGAATGGGATTATGTGATGTCATTCATACATTGCACAAGTGTGTTTTGAGGTTACTTAGGAATATAGTACTCTTATGATATGAAGGTCTAAAGTATAGACTACGCCATGAACATGATGCATCTCCTATGCATAAGATGTATGCCTTATGTTGACTTATGACTATATGATGCCTATGTTGGAGATTATGCTTATGACCATGTTATTATCTCTTATGATTATGGATTATATCTCATGTTGACTAACCCTTATGTTATGCTAGCTAACATATTTAGTACAGTTTGTACTAACGCATACTCTTGCCTACATTCTCATCAAATGTAGGGTCCGACGACATTGAGAGTTATCTTTGAGGCTAGGTTCTTAGAAGGAGAAAGAAGTTGAAAACTTGGTGAGTCCTCATAGCATCGAGGAATGATCACCTTTTTCCTTTATGTCTTTTCTTTATGTTTGAGACTATTGTATGGGCTGTGTCCCAAGAGTTTATTCAAAGTTGTATTAGATGGTTTGAGACAAAGTGTAGTAAGATTTCTGCTTTGCTTTTATAAATGACTGCAATTGTATGGATAAAGTTTTAAAATTTTCGTACTTTTCTAGTATCCTATGTTATGATAAGCTAAGGGATTGTATGAGACCCCTTCGGGGTCAAGTATGCCATGTTATATGTAGGGTGTACCCCTGGGTCATGACAAAATGAGTTCAAAATCTTTGACTCATCAACACCACCACCTTAAACTTTTTACTTGGCCTCAAGTAAGCTAAGAGATCAATTAATTCAACAAAAATGTCTACAAATAGTGCTTCTTGAAAGCTAATATGCAAGTGCTATCACAAGGTTACATCCAAGGCATGCAACATTCAATTAAGTACCAAAAGATTTAACGATCACTAGCTATTATCGATCAAAGCACATGCTCACAAATTCTCAGTACGACGCAAATTATGCTCAACAAGAGTATTCAAGTGCCCTCACACCAAGAACGATTCCATGCTCTCACAAATCTAATCAAGGAATGAAATCTAGGAATCAATATAAACTCTCACACTCCCAAAGAGAAAAACATGCATGTTTTTACCCATATGCTTTCTCATATTTTCCAATAGATCAATGAATTGGTTCTTGCAAGATCACAAAGGTCTTTCAAGGTTATAACAGGGCTGAAAGGGATGGTGTGATTATTTTGGTTTATAGTGACTCCACCTTCTTGAAGAATTTTCATGACTTCACCTCTTTTCATCTTTTTCCTCATTTTGAACACGAAAATCATCCCTATTCTTGTCATAACACTCTTTTTCTTGTTCAACTAATTGGAGACCATATTCATTCAATAATTCATTGTGACAACCAATGCATTATTTGATAATACAAAACATTTCATTTCTTTTCTTTCTTTTATATGGAGAGGTTCCATGTTTTTTCCTCAAGGATACAAGGATAAGTTTCAAGACTTTTCCACCGGGATTCTTTCCTCTTTCCTTACCACACCCCAACTTAGGCTTTTGGGTTTAGTTTGCTATTTGTTCATAAGCCAATGCTCCAAGAAGATTTTGTGTAAGAAAGGAAGGCCATGTTTCACAACCGACCTAGGCTTAGAGTCTAATTTTAATTTCAAAGAAAAGAGTTGGTCTCAAGTGGTGCCAAATTTGGTCCACACTTTCATAAGGTGATCTCAACAATAAAGGTTTAATTTGCAGGTTCATTTTTAAAAAATAGTTCCTAAGGTCATTTCTTGCATTCACAATTATCAATAAATCGGACCAACAAGGCAAGTTGTAGGTATCCAGAATGAAAAAATTTCAAGTTTAGCTCACCACAACTGAAACTCAAGCACACTTACTAATCAAAACTCTCCAAGCCTATCTTGCGTACAATGATTATTGCAAGTCTCAAAGTTGATACTCAGCTAGTCACAAGAAGATACTAAGAGTTCATGCAAGATTTATCTAGATTAAATTTCTCCATTGAACTGACACAAGCACACTTCTCATCAAAAGCACTATTCAAGGCATCGATATTTACCATAATCAACATTCATATGTTCAAGATAAGCATGCATGATTTTCAGTATCAACCAACAGTCACACTTTAAGAAAACATAAAAGGAAGCGAGATGTATCACAACCAAAACAAAATATTTTTCTAATAAACAAAATAATGAAGTTACCACTACATCATCATCAAATCAAGTACAACCAAAAAGAAATAAAAAAAAATGTCTCAAAACACAAACTGAATTAAGAACAGATAGACACAACTAGAAAAACACCCTTTCCTCCACCAAAAGAAGTAAGTAGTGTCCTCAATACGAAAAAAATAAAAATAATAGCAAAAGGGAGTAAGAGTATAAGGATCCCATGGGGAGAACTCTGGCTTGCTAGAGAAGCCTCAGTTGAGGGATCAGTGCTCAATACATCATTAGTAATAACAGGTGCCAGAGGATGAGTCCGATTTAATCCAACTGCGGAAATGTCTTGGAGAGAGTTCTACATGCCAGTCTGGATAAAAAGTATCCTCCAGATATGCTAAATCAACATATGTGGCCTTCTCACCTTATGGATCTGTCACACCTAGCTCCTCCTCGTCAATCTCCTAAGTCTCGAAGTCATCATCATCAACAACAGGTGTACCCTCATCTGTGGGCCTATCAACACTCATCACTAGGGCTAAAGGAATCTTAGTCATTGTGTCATGACCCTGGGGTACATCTAGATGTAACATGGCATATAAAACCCCGAAGGACTCCAGCCAAGCCATTTAGCTCTCATAAAATAATAAATAGAAAAATAAGATTAAAACAATAGTCCAAGTCCAAAAAAATTTATAAAAGAAAAGTAAAAGTCTAAAATACTTGTCTTACCATAGCCATCTAATACAATAAAAGGAAATTGGGCCTAGCCCATACATCATGTCCAAAAGAGAAATGCATGAAAGAAAGTGAAACAATAAAACTTCATTCTCTAAACATAAGGACTCACCAAAGCTCAGAATATCTCAAGTCAACCTCTAGCCACGAAAGTGATGACCTTGACTGTCGGACCCTATATTTGGAGAAATGTAGGCAAGAGTATGCATTTGTACAAAACAATGTACCAAGTATGATAGCTATGCATAAAATATTTAAATTATGCAAAAAGAGACATTTCATTTCATAACATGCAATTGACCAAACTCAACATGATATAAAAGTGTTAGAAAACATAAGTCATAAAATCATGGTCCATGCAAGCTAACATCCTATTTAAAACCTTTGAACTCATATGTGATACTTCTTGGAGTAACCTTAATTCATAGTTAATGTGGGGAATTAGCCATAACCGAAATAGAGACCATGTGAGTTATAACATGATCCCCTGGTGCCTCCTACACCAAAAAAGGTTGTCCTACTTGCCAAGGTAGAACCATGAACTTCTAGCTTAAATGGATCCACTAGCTAATCAACCTATGGGGGCACATAGTTAAGGGGTAAGAAGATTGCTACTAGAAACCGACTTCTTCTACGGGACAACTTCTATCTCATGAGATTGCTTCTAGAAACCCGACTTCTACTACAGGAGAGCTTCCATCTCATCATCAATATCCTCTCAGTGCTAAGCATAAATCACATGGAATAGTCATTTCTTTCTTGACTTCATTATTCATGGAAAGGTGCCCTTGGACAACCAATCCAAGTTAGTTTCATTAAGATAGCTCCTAAATATTTGATTCCATTATGTGAGAAATCTTTTCAACCTAAGAATCCTTTCTATGTGAGAAAACCTTTCTCATCTAGCCTTTATGTGTTCATGAGAAAATCCTTTCAATAACCCATCATGATTATCATTGGTACTTTACTCGCAAAGGACCCTTAAAACATTTGCATAGATTTCATAAGACAATGCTTAAGTCCATAATTTAGCTCTTGCGGTTCAAAATCACTTTCAATCAAATGCTTAGAAAACATGGGTTATATATGGATTTCATCATAAATACGTGTAAAGCTAGCAATACATGCTTAATTTGATAAACCTTTTCCTTGAAGATCAAGATCCACATCATATGAATCATAACTTAAAAAGATGGGGATTACATGGGTTCATGGGGAAATCATAAAAAAATCATAGTATTTCATCAATTTATGCATAAGAGATCACAATTGAATCATTTAAATCATTAATGAAGAGAACCTATGATAATTGAAGAAAACTCTAACTCAATTGGGTAATTCTACCTTTTGAAATAGAGGGATATGGAAACTCCATTAATGGAAGGAATCCATGGATGAAAATTATCATACCTTGAATCCAAAAGCTAGCCTTCAATGGAGGAATTGAGACCTTGACTTGAAACCCTAGATTGAATCCCTCTTCTTCTTCAAGTTTCTAGACAGAGAAATATTTTGGAGAGGAGAATTATTTTTCTTTTGTGATTTTGGAAGAATAAAGTGAATGGGTTAATTTGGGGGTTGAAAATACTTATATAGGGGTCTTAGTGAAGGGTAAAATGATATAGTATAGGAACTAATTATTTAGGAAAAAGACCTGACTCCCACTGAGCTTAACTACTAGCTGCCCCCGACCTACCAACCACGAACCCCACTCGACGAAATGTGGTTTGAGCTATGTCCGTCCTGGTAGACCATCACTGGTGGTAAGAAACCATGATTTTGGGGACTCCAACCATGAACTCTCCAACCATAGACCGTGGTCTGACGAATGGTCTGTTGGTTGGGCCGTGGTCCTAAGCCTTCAGACCACTGTTAGGCAGTCCAACCACGGACCACACCTATGGTCCATGGTTCCTTCCACCTGCCATGGGTGGCCTGCATGGGTTTCACATGCAACTTTTGGAAATTGGTTTCATTTCCCCTTTGCAGATACGGGGTGTTACAATATTTTCCCCTTGGGATCATTCGTCCTCGAATGAGATTCAAAACTAGTTCTGAAAGATTAGGAGACGAGTTAACAACCCAACCTAACAATGCAAAGCATGTAACCAAGGAGAAACTATCAAATCCAATCTAGGACATTTTCAATACATCATAAGAGATGTGAGACTGGATCTAGCAACCCATCATGCATGAAATGCATAAATCAAAGAGAAAACATCAACTCCACGCTAAACATACTCAATGCATCATAAGGAAGTAGGAACTACATCTAGCAACCCAATATGCATGAAATTTCAAAATTACTCATGTTGAAGGAGGAACTACCTTCTCCAAGTTAAAAACATGCTCAACATAATCTCATAGAGCCCATATGCAATTCATTCTCAAAAAGCATAGCTAAAAGATGTTCATTGATGTTTGCGTAATCAAGACACAACTTCCGATGCAAGTGTCTACAATCGTACAATAGCCAACCAAGGATTGGGATCGTTCCCAAGAGAGTGGTTTGAGAATTAATAGAAAAATAAAATTTAGTTCTAGCTAGTCGTACCTAAAGACATTAACAATTAAAAAATTGTAAATTAAAGGGGGAAACAATAGTGTCAATTAACAATGGGGTTTTGTCACTAGTAAGTAAAAACAACAAAATAAACAAGGATTTCTAAGTTATGAGAGAGGATCCTTGGGATGTGTTGGGAATATGGGTTAAGCTAGATTATTGGGTACATGCTTTCTATAGAAGATTCATAGAATAATTGTGACTAGGCTAAACTTTAAGAGAGATAAGCTCTCTCTCGAGCAACTTGCCCTGTTTCGAATGTGTTCCTCTATGACATCCACTAGCTGCATAAAGACTAGCCTCCGCCTTAACCCACTCGCTCTCTTAAGCTGAGTGTGTGGACATGGGGCTAGGGTTCACTCTCTCGAGCTGAACCTCATGTCGACCCACTCACTCTGGCCATCAATTTATTAGTTTTAGTTTTACGACCTCTCTTTCTCGCAAGCCAAAAATACATAAATAAACTTGTATTTGCAACTACAAATTAATTAAATTCATCCACTACTACTAAACAAAATCACAATTAAACTATGATTAAACTATCAACAAGCAAGACCCAACAATTATCTGAACCCATATTAGCTAAATCATACCCCAAGAATTGGGGTTTTTAGCCACACATGTATAAGAGATAGAAATTTATACCAAATTGAGCTCGCATTAACTGGGTATGAAGATTTAAGCATTGATACAAGCCAAAATTGAAGAATCCAAGAAACCCAAACCCAAATCATGAAGATGAAACCCTTTGGAACTTTAAGTCTTCAAAACCCTCTCAAAACCTAGAGCAAAAATATCAAAAAGTATTATTCTATACGAAAATTATTATAATTGTTCGACCATTAAAAACTACAACTCTAACTAGTATTTATAGTTTTCACAAATTTGTTTCAGCGAATCATTTGGCGTCGTTAGTTGAAATTGCCGATCAGCTCAGCGATTCACCTTTTGGTGTAGTTCATCGCCATCATAAACCATCCTTCAGCATCGTTGTGATCTGGGTCATTAGGCGACATAGTATTGCTTCGTGGAACTTCTCGGCAACGCGCCGACTGCTCCCTTTTTCCGCAGACTTGATCTTTTCCTTTAGGGCTCAGTACATTGGAACAAAAGGCGAACCAAGACCCTTCGATGACTGGCCAAGTGGACTTGGCGATCCTTAGGCCTTCATTTCTTCGTTCTTTTCAGCCCTTTCATTTCTTTTTGCAATGTAGTGTCCATGCTTTCCTTCAAACTTCAAATACCTGAAACTTAAGGGCTTTCATCAGACATTGAGATAACATAAGCAATTGAGGACACAATTTCTATTAAAATATAGTCCTAAATGAGTCCCATTTGTAGACTCATCAACACCCCCAACTTAAACTTTTGCTTGTCCTTAAGCAAACTCAAATTTAGCTGTTCAAAAAGGGTGTCTTGAATAGTGCTACAAAAGACTCAATCATGAGTGCACACAACAAAACTCAATTTAATTATGGAAGGATCAATTGTGTACTCAAAGATTCAAGTTGTGACACACCATTACCAAAGATTTTCAAGCTTGCAATACTTGCTTAAAATGAAAGTTCAAGTTCAACAAAAAGCCTTTGAACGCCCTCACACAAATGATGATTCCATTTTCACACACAAATTTATAATCAATTTAAAGTTTAGGAATCATATACAACGCTCACACTCACAAAGAGAAACACAATACATACTTTCACCCATAGGTTTACTCGTATTTTCCAATCAATATTTGTTTCAACTTTCTCAAGAACACAAAGGTCTTAATAAGGCTTGTAACAGGGTTGAGTGTAAAGGTATAATTATTTAGGCTCAGTGACTTTCATCCTCATGAAATGTGGTGCTCACAACACTTCCTTTCCTTTTCCTTCATCATTCTCTTTAGTGCTCATAAGTCATCCTATTACTCACTATCCATGGATTGTTTGGAAACCCCATCTCTTTTGTACTTCATTTCACAACTTTCTTTTTCATTCTTTTTATTTTCTCTATTTTTTTATATATGGAGGGGTTCCATTTTTCTTAAAACTATGGGCAAGAGGAGACTTTCCTTGTACTTCTTGACTTGCCCTTATCTTTTCACCACACCCCCAACTTAGGCTTTTGGCTTAAGTGCGCTATTCAACTAACCATAATTCAAGAGGATTATAGGTAATGGATTAAGAAAGGTCTAGTATTCATCAAGTTTCTTCCAAAGAAGGGTAAGGCGCAAAGGGTGTTCAAGAGAGAATCACACGCTCACAAGGTAGGTCACAAAAGAGGTATATGTCAAATTGGTTCACACTCTTCGAAGTTGCCTAAGATCATATCAAGAGAAAGTCTTACTTAGTCAACCGAACCAACATGGAAAATCCTACATGTTGTCATGCATGGTTTCAGGTAAGCTTATCACACATGGCATCGACACTTAAGTCAAACAAGACTCTACACTTTCGCTAGTGTGCAACGGTCAACACAAGAGAATCGATTTGATAAATGGCTAATCACAACAAGATGCAAAGAGTTCACATATTGTCTATGCAACTTTATTTGGCCTCATTGTAGCCATACATTCATGTTTGTTCAATTGTAAGCACTATTCAAGTTATCGATATTGATCAAAACCGAGACTCAAATTTGCCAAGGAACAACCACATTCATGAGCATATAGAGGGTGGAAAAAATGTGTGAAAAATTCAAAATTTTTCAGAAGGGCCAAAATCATTTTGCAATTTAAAATAAAAAAAAGAAGAGCCATAAGCTCGAACATCGATAGAAAAGCATTATTATCATAATTTTAAACAGAACAACCCAAATATAAACACAAAACATGAACAATTGTAACAATTGTAGTACACAAAAGGTGTGGGCCTCACCCTACCATAAATAAAAATATTTATCCTCAAATGCAAATAAGATTATCCAAGATTTAAAAATAACAAAAGACAGAGAGGGAGGTAAAGAGGGGATCTTGTCTAAGCTGTCACTCTATCTGGGTCTCCGTGTTTGCAGCTTCTGCAGTTTCCTCAAACATTTCCTTATCTATCTCATCCTTAGACTCTGGCTTAGCTATCTGCTCAATTCTATCCTCATTTATGATGGTGGCTGAAGGTATTTATGGAATTTTTAGAATCTCCACTGTTCTGAAAACCATGCACAGATTGGTGGCCTTCAACTGATCCACATCATTCTTCAGAGTAGTAATAGCAGCCTTTAATACTGTTACTTAATTTGTGGCCCCTTGGTCATGCTCACACACCACTATTCAAGCCTTAAGGGCCTCAATGGTAGCTTTTATTGGTGTCACAACATCAGTCACGACAGTCTGAATCATACCAGAGATGTAGGTTACAAGTTTGGCTACTTGATAATCCGTAGAATAGGCAAGCTGTCCTATCTGTAGTAATGATGCCTGGGTGATCGGATTTCAAAAGACAACAACAACAATGGGTCTGGGAGGTAGTGCAGCAATACAAGAGCCTGGAGTGTCAGAGGGAGTAGATGTAGTTGTACTTGGAGGCCTAGGGGCAAGAGTAGGCAAAGATGCCTTCACATGTCTGGATTTAGTGGACTGTGCTTCCTTATGGTTTTTCTCCTCCTGATCTTTAAGATATTCAACTTCTATTCTCCAGATATCAGTGGAGGATGTAGGAATTACCTCCACATCTTTCTTTGCATCTCTAGATACTCGAGTCTGTTTGCACATCTCATTGATCAATACCTGGAAGCGAAGTGAGGTCAAGTGCTGCCTTGCATGCCTAAACATCTCTAATGCAATGATCTGTCCCAAGTTTAGCGTTGTTCCCTTAATGAGACAACCTAGGCAGGCTGTTTTTGCATGGTGAAGGATAGATTCATTATGTGAAGGCATAATTGTGCTGCTGATGAAGCCAAACCAATATCTTGCTACCACATTTAGGTCCTTCCTTTTGATAACTACCTTAGTCTCAAGCCACTTTGGTGTACCATTGGATATTATAGGGCCAACCATGCTTTCATACTTTCTAGTGACGTACTTCTAATCATGATTTAACTGTTATCCTTGAGTGTCGTGGTGCACCCCAGAACAACATTTATAGCAAGAGGGTCGCACTGCACTTTCTTTCCCCTGACAACTACATAGTCAACCGGTTCAAATTTAGCTGCTGGTTTCTTCCCATATGGTATCAATGCACTGTACGCACTATAGAACTCTCTAGCCTAGCTTGAAACATACGGGCCATGGGGCTTTGTGAAAATCTAGAAGTTATGCGATTTCAGACATCTCATAATCTCTGGATATCTGTCAATCATTCCATCCATGAAGAGACATTTTTCTTCAAGAACTGTCCTTAATCCCTCCATCTTCAATCTATTCATTAACGTGGGAGGAGGACCCTGTATTGGCGATGCTAATACTATTGCTTGTTCTGGGACTGGGAGGAATAGGAGTGGTCAGCGGAGGCTTCCGAATCCTTGATGGATGACTCAGATTTTTAGATCGCAACTCAGCTCTCTATGCTATTATCAACTCATCATCATCAGAGGTTGTGCTTTGGATTTATTATTGTTCATCATTACTCCTAGAAGTAGTGAGATAAGTGTCATAAATGACCTTGCTATTGAGTTGATCTCTGGTGATGTTGGTGCCTTGCCTTTTTCTCCCCTTTTTATCAGTTGTGGAAGGCTTTGTAGCCCTGCCTTTTGATACAACTACACCTTCATTGATTTTAATCCTCTTACCCATATTTCGGGGTGACATGTTTCTACCTGCGACTTTGGGTCTGGCCATGTCTGCAATACATTAAGAAAAATTTAGCAAATATTCGTGCAAAAACATCAAAAATTTACAATGGATAGATTCGCCGATCAAGTAGGCGAGTCGCCAAATACTTTCGGCGAACATGGGTTAGCACATTGAAAGTTCTAGTGTCGTAAGGGTTTAGGGTTGTGGGCGATCAAGAATAATCTCGGCGAATCGCTAAACGCTTCTGGCGATCTTAGGCTTCTCGTCGAGAGGTACAAAACCAAACATTAGGTACATCATAAAATCAAAGGTGAGGTAGGATCTTTTGGTGAATTTCCAAGCGATTCAGCGAGCACGATTCAGCAAGCCGAATGGCTCAATCATGCCTACATTCAACTCAGTTTTTTGAATTCAACCCTCACAAACCCCCGAGAACAAAATCAAAACATGCACTAGATCAATTAAGCTTACAGTTTTCTCGGCTTTTGCCCAACTTAAACAATATACAGGAGCACCTCATAAAATTTCATTCATGCTAAATCATCAGAATGAGATTCCAAAATTCAAAGCAGACGGGTTGGATTCGTGAATCAAAAGAGGCACTTGGATAGTCTAAATTTATTAAAAATGCATAGTACATGACATAGGATAAAAGTACTTGCAATGAGAGTATAAATATCATAATTAAATACAGGATTTGGAGAACCAAGCTTTTAGGTAGATAAAGTCAAGATTCTGTTGCTAGGCAGCAGATTAATATAGATCCAAGCACTACTAATTCAGCTAAAATACTAATGAGATGCGAAAAATTTAAAAATACTAAGTAGGTGCAATTTTTCAAAAATTGAGAGTGAGAGAATATGAAAAAGGTTGAAAGTCAAAACCCGTGGCTTCATAAAAACCATCTAGATCTCACCCATTCGGCGACATTAGTTGAATTCTCTCCACTACTCGGTGATCCGCCGAGTGTTTATCTACCTCTCTAAGTTTTACAAGACCCTCAATCAAAGTGAGGATCCAAACGACGGTCTTTGTCGGGGTCACCGATCTAGTCGACGATTCACCAATTGGACTTGTGTAATTCATCTTGTACTTTTCATGCCCAATCCTACAAAATCAAAACACCTTTATTTCGAAAATAACAAATTACAAACATTTAAGGGTTTGGGGTTGCCTCCTAAACAACGCCTTAGTTAATGTTGTGGCATGACACAAGTTAACACTTATGCTCCAGGTTTTCCTTCAACTTCATCAGGCAACCCTTCTTTAAAATTTGGATAGAGTTCTGTCAGCACTTGATCTATTTGAGAACTTAGTAGTTAAATGAGCATAGCTTGAGAGGTCATCATCTGGTTCAACATCAATACATTCTCCTTGAGCTCCTCCAGTACCCTATGTTACTCACTGGATTTCTATAGCAGAAGTGTGAACATTAATTCGTTCTGTCCATCCTTCTTTTTCTTAATTCTGCTTTGTTCATGAGGAGGAATGTAGCACTCTTTCTTGTTGCAGTGGACTTTAAGAAACTCAATTTTCTTTGTTTGTTCATCTAACTGAGTTAGCAGAATCACTAAGCTGAAATCTCTCCTTTTCATTTATTGATCTGGCTCAGTTAAGTTGTCTAACAATTTGGCTGCATCTACATAGGGTTGTCTTACTAGATTACCCGAGGTAATTTGATCAGCCATCATTCTATTTCCTAAACTAAGACTTCGGTGAAAGATTCTAAAATGACTCTTTTAGGGATTCCGTGAGTAAGGCATTGACCCAGAGGTGCTTTAAACCTCAGCCATGCCTCATGAAGTTGTTCGCCTTTCGACTTTCTAAAAGTTAGGATCATATATTGGAACATCATCCCTTCTAATGACGGCAACTCCATTAGCTTGCAAGTACTGCTCGATATGTTCAACTCCCATGCTTCAAATCTCTAACAATCAAAACAAAACTAAAAATTAAGTTAGTAAAACTACAACTATTAAAAATAGAAATTCTACTTAACTAAGAATTCCCAAATCACTCCTCGGCAGCGGCGCCATTTTGATATTTGCGTATTTAAGACACAACTTCTGATGCAAGTGTCTACGATCTTATAATAGTTTAGTAACCCAACCAAGGGTTGGGATCATTCCCAAGTGAGTGGTTTTGAAAATTAATAGAAAAATAAAATTTAGTTCTAACTAGTCATAGCTAAGGAAACTAACAATTAAAAACATTGTAAAATAAAGGGGACACAAGAGTGTCAATTAACAATAGGGTTTTGTCACTAGTAAGTAAAAACAACAAAATAAAATAGTATTTCTAAGTAATGAGAGGGGATCCTTGGGATGTGAAGGGAGTACGGGTTAAGCTAGATTATTAGGTACAAGCTTTCGATAGAAGATTCATTGAATAATTGTGACTAAGCTAAACTTTAAGGGGGATAAGCTCTCTCTCGAGCAACTTACCCCATTTCAAATGCGTTCCTCTCAGACACCCACTTGCTTCATGATGACCAACCTCCACCTTAACCCACTCATTCTCTCAAGCTGAGTGTGTGTAGATGGGACTAGGGTTGACTCTCTCGAGCTAAACCTCATGTCGACCCACTCACAGTGGCCATCAATTTAGTAGTTTTAGTTTTACGATCTTTCTGTCGAGCAAGTTGAAAACACATAAATAAACTTGTATTTGCAACTACAAATTCATTAAATTCATCCACAACTACTAAATGAAATCACAATTAAACTGCGATTAAACTATCAACAAGCAAGACCCAACAATTGTCTTAACCCATACTTGCTAAATCAACCCTAAGAATTGGCGGTTTTAGCCACACATGTATAAGTGATAGAAATTTATACCAAATTAAACTCGCATTCAACTGGATATGAAGATTTAAGTCTTGATAAAGCCAAAATTGAAGAATCCAAGAGATCCGAACCCAAATCTTGAAGATGAAACCCTTTGTAACTTCACCTCTTCAAAAACCTCTCAAAACTTAGAGAAAGTATCAAAAAGTACTACTCTATGTGAAAATTATGATAATTGTTTGACCATTAAAACTACAACTCTAACTAGTATTTATAGTTTTCACAGATTTGTGCTGCATTAGATCATTCGACGTCGTTAGTCGAAATCACTGATCAACTTGGCGATTCACCTTTTGGTGTAGTTCATCGCCATCTTGCACCATCCTTCAGCATCGTCGTGCTTTGGGTCATTGGGCCGTATGGTACTGCTTCGCGGAACTTCTTGGTGATGTGCCGACTACTCCCTTTTTCCGCCGACTTGATCCTTTCCTTCAGGGCTCAGCACATTGGAACAAAAGGTGAAGCAAGACCCTTCAGTGACTCGCCAAGTGGACTCGGCAATCCTCAAGCCTTTATTTCTTCATTCATTTTAGCCATTTCGTTCCTTTTTGAGACGTAGTGTCTATGTATTCCTTGAAACTGCAAATACATAAAACTTATGGGTTTTCATCAATTATTGAGATAAAATTAGCAATTGAGGACACAATTTCTGTTAAAATATAGCCCTAAATGAGTCCAATTTGTGGACTCATCATTCATCAATTCATTTCATGAAGTCTATAGTCAACTCATACTTAATGCTTAATCAACTTGAGGAAAATCAATCATATAAACTCATTTTATTTCAAAACACAAGTTTTCATAAACATGCATAACATAAGGAAATCATGGAAACACATAAAACACATGACTCCAAAACAAAGGACAGCCCAAGAGGAACTCAAGCTAGAATATTAGTATAAGGAAAGAGATGAGGATATCGAGACATCATATCGGCCTCGTCCTCCTAAGAAGAACCCTCAACTAACTGACTCATCCAAAAACTTTCACGGAACCTATTTCTTTATTTCTCAACTTCTTGACTTGTCGGTTTAAAATCTAAATTGAAACTTCTTCATAAGAAAGATTCCCCTTAACTCCCCAACCTTCTAAGGAAACCATGGATGTCAGATCGCCAACACATTTCTTCAACATAGAGACATGGAAAATTGGATGCATCGATGCCAACTTATTTGGCAAATCTAACTCATAAGCAACCTTACCAACATATATCAAAATCTAATATGGGCCTAGATATCGGGGACTAAGCTTCCATTTCTTACCAAATCTCATTACTGCCTTCATGGGTGAGATTTTAAAGTAAACCCTATCATGAATATCAAATTAAAGATCCATTGTTCCTACATCGACATATGACTTTTGCTGACTTTGCGCCGTTTTCAACCTTTCTTTAGTAAGTCGAACTTTCTCTATGGTCTCATGTACCAATTGAGGACCTATAAGGGCAACTTCACCCACCTCAAACAAACCTTTGGTAGATTTACACCTCTTACCATATAAGGCCTCAAATGGAGCCATACCAATGCTCGAGTGATAAGTATTTTTGTAAGAAAACTTAATCAACGACAAATGATCATCCCAGTTATCCATAAAATCTATCACACAAGCTCTTAACATATATTCCAAAGTTTGGATAGTAAGCTCCGCTTGCCGATCAGTTTGGGGATGAAAAGTCGTGCTAAGCTTAACCTTAGTGCCAAGGCCCTTTAGGAAAGACTTCCAAAACTGAGAAATGAACTAGGTACCACGATAAAAAATAATGGACAAAGGCACTCCTTGTAACTTTACCATTTCTCTTAAGTACAAATTTGTATAATCCTCCCCCGAATAGGAGACCTTGACGGGAAGGAAATAAGTTGATTTCGTCATCCGATCCATTGTCACCCAAATCGAATCATGTTGTCACCGGGTGCGAGGAAAACCTACAATAAAGTCCATATTCAAGTCTTTACACTTCAAGGAGGAATGCTAATGTCTTGGGACAAACCGCCTGGTTTCTGATGCTCAACTTTGACCTGTTGGCAAATTGGACACTTAGCCACAAATTCCACAATATCCTTCTTCATCCCATTCCACCAATAGACCTCCCTTAAATAACGATACATCTTGGTGGCTTCCGGGTGAATGGAATACCGCGAACTATGAGCTTCTTACAATATCTATTTCGTCAAGTCATCCACGTTTGGAACACATAAATCACCTTGATATCTAAGCACACCATCTCCCCCTTGGGAGAAAGCCTCAACGGATTTCTTAAGCATAGCTTTTTTCAATTCTACCAAAATTGGATCAAGACCTTGCTTGGCTTTAACATTCGTCACAAAAGATGATTTGGACCTATTGTGAACCGTAACGCAATCCTTGGTGGGGTGCATTAACTGAACACCTAATCGGGCCAATCTATGAACATCTCGAACCAACTCTTTTTTTTCTTCTTCAATATAGGTGACACTACCCATAAATAACTGACTAAGAGCATGCACCACGAAATTTGCCTTTTCGGGGTAATAGAGAACACTTGTATCATAATCTTTCAATAACTGAAGCCACCATCTTTGGTGAAGATTTACATCTTTCTGATTAAACACATATTGCAAATTCTTGTGGTCAGTAAACATATCTATATGTACTCTATACAAATAGTGCCTCCAAATCATTGAGGCAAAAAGCAACCAACGCTAACTTAAGGTTGTGAGTAGGATAATTATTTTCATGGATTTTAAGTTGCCTTGAGGCATAGGCAATAACTTTCCCATTTATCATAAGCACACACCCTAGCCCAATTCTCGAGGCATCACAATAAACCACAAAACCATCCGTTACTTTCAATAAAGTCAACACCAGAGTGGAAGTAAGTCTATCCTTCAACTCTTAAAAACTCTTCTCTCACTTTTCAGACCATATGAACTTAGCCTTCCTTTGAGTTAAAGTTGTCAAAGGAGAGGCAATTGAAGAAAAACCCTAAAAAAAAACCTTTTATAGTAACCGACTAAATCAAGAAACTTCTAATCTGAGAAGGAGTTAGAGGTCTAGGCCAACTCTTGACCTCATCCGTCTTTTTAGGATCTACCTCAATACCCTTACTTGAAACAATTGACTAAGGAAAGCTACAAACCTTAACCAAAATTCACATTTTCTAAACTTTGCAAAAAATTGTTGGTCCTTAAGAACTTGCAACAGGATACTCAAATGATCAATATACTCATTCTCACTCCTTGATTAAATCAAAATATCATCAATGAACACAATCACAAATATGTGAAAGTATTGTCTAAACACCCTATTCATCAAATCCATAAATGGAGCCAGAGCATTTTTCAACCCAAACAACATTACCAAAAACTCATAATTACCATACCAAGTTCAAAAAGCCGTCTTTGGAATGTCATCGTCCTTCACCCTCAATTGGTGATAACCCGATCGAAGATTAATCTTAGAGAAATAACTTGCTCCTTGAAGTTGATCAAATAAATCATCTATCTTTGGAAAAGGATACTTATTCTTAATGGTCACCTTATTCAACTATCGATAATCAATACACATATGAAGAAAACCATCCGTCTTTCTAACAAACAAAACTGGAGCACCCCATAGAGAGATACTCGGTCAGATGACACCTTTATCCAACAAGTACTTCAATTGTTCTTTTTACTCCCTAAGTTCTGCCTGATCCATATGGTAAGGAGAAATATAAATAGGTTGCGTATCTGGGAGAAGGTCAATACCGAAGTCTATTTCCTGCTTGGGAGGAATACCGGGTAAGTCATCTGGGAACACTTCCAAAACTCATTAACAACGGGGACTAACTCAAAAGAAAAGGTTTCAGAATCCATATCCCTCACCCTAACTATATGGTAAATGCAACCCTTAGAAATCATCTTTCTAGATTTAATACAAGAAACAAACTACCCTTAGGTATAGAATTTCTCCCCTTCCACTCTAGGATAGGTTCATTCAGGAACTGAAACTTGACAACACGAGTTCTACAATCAATAGAAGCATAACATGAGTGTAGCAAATCCATACCCAAGATAACATCAAAATCTAGCATACAAACTCTACCAAGTCAACAAAAGTAACTCTATGGGACAAGGAAAAGGGACACTTTCTATAGACCCTCTTAGCCACAAAAGAATCACCAACCGGGGTAGAGACAGAAAAAAGTTCTAACAACACATTCGGAAGAACATCAAACCTTATAGCCACATATGGAGTCATAAAAGGCAAGGTAGCACCGGGATGAAGTAAAACATAAACATCAAGTTAGAAAAATTTTAACATACCGGTAACCACATCGGGAGAATCCTCTTGTTCACCACGAATTTGAAGTGCATAGAAGATGTTTTTCTTAGAATCATTGGAACCCACACCACTAGTAGTATCTTGCTTGCCCTCTCTTCCTTTAGCCATAAGCATTGGGCAATCCCTCATTTTGTGACCACTCTTACCACAACCAAAGCAACCATTCGTACTGGCTAAGCACTTACACTCATTCTTCCTTCCACACTTAGTACAATTAGACCTAGGCAATGAAGGTCCACTACCATTACCTCCTTAAGTCTTAGGATTAGACAACCTATCTTGGTTGAACTTAGGAGGAGCATTGGAGGAACCTTGACCGAAAAACCTTTGTCAGAATCTAGGACGACCTTATCCATCAAACCTTTCATGTGAGATATTTCCATCTCTGGTCTTAGCCCTCTTAACCTCTCTTGACTTTTCCTTAATTTTCTCCTCTTCAATTTGTTGTGCATGCACCATGAGACGAGAGATGTCCATGTCATTAATGAGCATGGTGGTTCGGCACTCTTTAACCACCATTTCGGATACACCCGAAACAAACTTACCCTTGAATTGGTAACCATAGTTGGAGCGTACTTAGAAAATTGAGTGAACTTTAAAGCATATTCCCTCACACTCATACTTCCTTGTCGAAGGTTAATGAACTCAAGCACCTTGGCTTCCCTTATCTGAAGGGGAAAGAACCTATCAAGAAAAGTAACCTTAAATTTCTCCGAAGCAAGAGGACCCACATCTTCTGGTCTCCCTTCCTTCTATTGGCTATACCATATTTGAGCCACACCTTTTAGTTGATAAGCGGCCGACTCCACCTTCTCCATCGGCATAACTCCCATGATCATCAAAACCTTATAGACCTAATCAACAAACTCTTGAGGATCTTCCTCAACTTTAGAACCATAAAACTCTAGAGGACTCATCCTTGTGAAATTCCTCACTCTTGAAGCCGTCGCACCCATATTTGGGTTCACGGGAACCACAACCTCCCTATTGGATTGGGCCATTATGGCTTGATCCAACAATTTAAAAGCAGTACTAAACTCCGCATTGGATACCTGCACGAATAAAGGATCGATGAGAACTTGAGGAATTTAGGGAGGAGCTTCTTGTTCCTCATTATCCATCACATTGCTTCTAGTATAAGCTCTTCAAGTCACCATATCTTGAAGAACATAGGATAAGGATTAGGAGAGAGACCTTATAGAGTTGAACTCTATAGCACGACTTAAGAGTAATGAAAGAAGTGGAGTTTCCTAGTCATCGCGTATCCTCTCATTTATATATATGGCGCACTTCACACTGATGAATAAGACTTTACTACACGTGGCTTATGAGACATCCTAGGACCATTCTAAACCTAGTGCTCAGATTACCAAGTTTGTCACGACCTTGGGATACCCCCTAGATATAATATGGTATGTAGAATCCTGAAGAACTCCATACAAGCCTCTTAGCTCTCATAACATAAGAAATAGAACAAGAAGAGTAAAATAATAGTCCAAGTCTAAGACATTATATAAAAGAAAAGCGGAATTCTAAAACATTTGTCTCATCATAGCCATCTAATACAATAGAATAAAATTAGGCCTAGCCCATTTATCATGTCCAAAAGAGAAATGCATGAAATAAAGTGAAACAATAAAAATTTGTCCTTGAAACATGAGGACTCACCAAAGCTCGTAATATCTCAAGTCAACCTCTAGCCACGAAATTGATGACCTTGACTACTGCACCATACATTTGGAGAAATGTAGGCAAGAGTATGCATTAGTACAAAACAATGTACCAAGTATGATATTTATGCATAAATCATTTAAATCATGTAAAAAGGTACATTTCATTTCATGAGATCCAATTGACCAAGCTAAACATGATATAAAAGTGTTAGAAAATATAAGTCATAAAGTCATGGTCAATGCAAGCTAACATCATATTTAAAACCTTTGAACTCATATGCAATACTTCTTGGTGTAACCTTAGTTCATTAGTAATGTGGGGGTATTTTCCTTAACCAACATAAAGACCATGTAAGCTATAAAATGATCCCCTAGTGTCTCCCACACCGAAAAGGGTTATCCTACTTGCCAAGGTAGAACCGTGAACTTCTAGCTTAAGTGGATCCACTAGCTAATCAACCTATGAGGGCACATAGTTAAGGGATAAGGAGATTTCTACTAGAAACCCAACCTCTACTACGGAGATCTTCCATCTCATGAGATTGCTTTTAGAAACCCGACCTCTACTATGGGAGAGCTTCCATCACATCATCAATGTCTTCTCGGTGCTAAGCATAAATCCCATGAATAGTCATTTCTTTCTTGACTTCATTATTCATGGAAAGGTTCCCTTGGACAACCAATCCAAGCTAGTTTCATGAAGATAGCTCCTAAATCTTTGATTCAATTAGGTGAGAAAGCCTTTCAACCTAAGAATCCTTTCTACGTGAGAAAACCCTTCATATCTAGCTTTTATGTGTACATGATAAAAAACCTTTCACTAACACATCATGATCATCATTTGTAATTTACTCTCAAAGCATCCTTAAAACATTTACATAGATTTCATAAGAAAATGCATAAGTCCATAATTTACCGCATGAGGTTAAAAACCTACTTTCGATCAAATGCTTAGAAAATATGGGTTAAATATGTATTTTATCATAAATACATGTAAAGCTCTCAATACATGCTTAATTTCATAAAACTCTTCCTTGAAGATCAAAATCACTCATCATATGACTCATAACTTGATAACATGGGGATTACATAGGTTCATGGGGAAATCATTATAAAATCATTATAAAATCATAATATTTAATCAATTTATACATAAGAGATCATAATTCAATCATTTAAATAAAAAATGAAGAGAACCCATGATAATTGAAGAAAACCCTAACTTAATTGGGGAATTCTACCTTTTGAAATGAAGGAATTCGGGAACTCCATGAATGGAAGGAATCCATTGATGAAAACTATCATACCTTGAATTCAAACGCTAACATTCAATGGAGTAATTCAGGCCTTGACTTGGAACCCTGGATTGAATCCTTCCTCTTCTTCAAGTTTCTAGAGAGAGAAATATTTTGAAGAGGAGAATTACCTTTTTTTTTTTTTTTTTTTTTCTGATTTTGGAAGAATGAAGTGAATGGGTTAATTTGGGGGTTGAAAATACTTATATAGGGGTCTTAGTGAAGGGTAAGATGATGTAGTATAGGAACTAATTAATTAGGAAAAAGACCCAACTACCCCTAAACTTAACTGCCAGCTGCCACCGACCTACCAACCATGAACCCCAGTCGATGGATCGTGGTATGACCTACGGTCCGTCCTGGTGGACCGTCATTGGTGGTAAGAAACCATGATTTTTGGGCCTCCAACCATGAAATGTCCAACTACGGACTGTGGTCTAACAAATGCATGTTGGTTGGGATGAGCTCTCAGATCACTGTTAGGCAGGACAACCACGGACCACACCTATGGTCTGTGGGTCGCCAACGTGGGTTGCACCTGTAACTTCAGGAAATTTGTCTTATTTCCCCTTCGCGGATATGGGTTGTTACACATCGAAGCATCGGGTAGGGTAACATCACCCCAACACACAGAGATATCCATAGATTTAAGCTCTTAAACATCTTTCCTCAACCCGTTTATATTATCTTTTTAAAGTTTTCACATATAAAAAACTACCTTCAACTTTCTAAGATCCTCAACCCGCGGTGTCAATTCTAAACCCATAGGTCATCAGTTAATCTTGATTTCCTATCATCTCATCCCGTACAGGAGCAAGGTAAGCCTCAATGACCATATAGATCATAGTAGGAACAACCACCTTGAGTCTAGAAGGCTCTTATATCCACTGAATGAGAAAGGTTGCACATCTAGTATAACATCGCTTGTGTCAATGAGGGTCAAGATGTAGAAAGAGGTGAGTAGAAGTAGTGGGGGAGGATGTACCTTAAGGCTCATCAGTAGGAGTGAGAGGTGTAGGGTCAACTCTAGAGACTCCACGTTGATGATGAGTGGTGGATTTATACTCATTTAAGGCTTGTTTAGCTCAATAATTAATGTCCTCAATTCATAATTATGTCCTATTCTAATGATATTTTGATGATTTTCAGCTTTGAAGGCTAAGGGACAAGGCAAAGATGAATGCCTGAAAGAACGGCCAAGAGTGTAAAGAGAAGTATAAAACTCCACATTGTTGATCACCAAACAAGAAGGGTAGATCTCCTTATGGGTATGACCTCGCCCAAATTGACAATTCACAACACTTGAATTAATTGAGGCAAGTCGGTGAACTCCAAACAGAAAGGAAACTCGTCGAATGAGAAAGGCAAACATGTTGACCATCACTGAAAGCGACAATACAAGGAAAAAAATTGAAGGCTTGAAAGGCGAACTAAGGTGGTACTCGGTGATACGTCGAATGTGAAAGGCAGGATAGAACGAACTTGCTGACTAAGGTTCAAACACATGAAGCCTAGAGCAAGAGAAACGTTAGGTGGAGAGTAGTTGGTGATTCGCTCATTCTGATCGGCGAGCCCGACTAAGTCGCCCAATGGGTCACACATTGATTTTTGGGCTAAATTTTGGGGAAATTATAAATAGCCCAAATGAGAGAGAAATTAGGAATCGAAGTGTGGAGTTCAAAAATTGGGGAGAATGTTTTGAATATTTTAGAGAGAGAAATACTTTACCTTGTTAAGAACACTTTCTAGTTTTGGGGGGGATTTTTCAACTTTGTTCTTAAAATTGATGAATTGAGGTTGAAATCAAAGTGGGTTTACTTGTAATTTCTTAATTTTATGTCACTCATGGCTGCTTTCATGAAATGTATAATTCTTTACTCTTTGGGATGGGTGACTAAAGCCTATGATCTAAGGGTGCAATTATAGGTTTAGGTGTTGATTTAATGTAGTGGGTGTTGTGTTATTCTCTATTTTGCTGCTGTTCATACATGGATTTGGGCTAATTAGCATGGGGTTAAGTTATGGGTTAATGTTGCAAACTTAATTCCAACTTCCAATCTTCGATTGATGCTCGGAAGAGATTAATTTGAGTAGGTAATTAGTTCGATACTATCAATTTAGGTTTGATGTCTATAACTATCTTTAAAATAGAGGTTATGGGTCAGATCTATTTGCTTTATTTCTGCATTGAAAGAGAGGATAGAGTAAGGTATTGGGTTGTTTACTATAACTCATAGATGAGACCGAAAGGAGATTCAATGAAATGATGCAATGAGGTGAAAAGAAGATTACTATCATTGAAGATGACCCATTCTATACATTAATGTTTATAACTATAGAGAAAGACAATCACCCCTATGTGACATTGATTTCCAATCCTTGCATCCTAGATTACTTGCTACTTATTTGAATTTCTGAAATCATGGTTTAATTGTGACTATTGATAACCAAATCCTTTTATTAAATTGGTGGTTATCCAACCATTTGTTTTATTGCAACAAATGAATAAGTTTACATTCCAAATTTCTTGATGGAGTTACTAGCCCTATATCATTCTTTGTGGGATTCAACCCTGACTCTTCGTTGGATATTTTTATTGACTACGACCACTTACTCTTTTAATTGGTTTTGAAGAGTAGTTTTAGCATTATTAATCGACCATTAGAGTAGAGTAGCGTCATCGTGTTGGTATGACGCTTGTGTAACACGCCCACTTGTACAGATTGTTTGATCAGTTGGCACTCTTGTTGGGACCTTGTCCTTCTTATGGCTATGACTTTTTCACTATTGGCATTACTTTTGATTCGGATCATTTTCCATCTTGACTTTGGATATTTAGTCCGTCTTAAAAATTAAAGTTTTTCATTTTAAGTACGAACGAGGAAGCCATTTTTAATATGGTTCTTGGTTTTCTTGACTATTGGGATTGGACCCTTCTTGATGCAGGGTGTTGACCCTTCTTGATACTTGCTTGTGCCGGGTGTGACGACATAAGGTATATATTGGGCAATCCATGTTTTTGAATCTCTTGGAAAATGGTGCTATGAGTGTTCTTGACATTTGTATCTATGAATATCGAACTTGATACTCGTTATATATTTTTACTTAATTTACTTATTAGGTTTTAAGTATGTTGTTCATTGACTTGAGAAGGCTAGCTTGGTGAATTTTGAGGACTCCAAACCTATAGTTTTTACACCACTAAGATATATGCTTAGCGATAGTTATTTCTATCGTAGGGGGTGATTGAGAGGAGGCATGAAGCTGGCCATGGGAGATGGAAATTTTGAGAACCTTAAGGAAGATCACATTTGCATATTGGCATATATATTTTGTATAAACTTTGGGACTTATACATGACCTATGTTTTGTATATTTGCATGAAATTTTGAGGACTAATTGGATCATGTCACAATAGTTTATAATATAAGTATGACTACTTGTTTTGTTTTATTTGGGGTGTGTAAGCCCAAGTTTTGTAATATATTACATTTCCTACTTGTTTGAATGATCGTTTGAAGGATGCACCCATTTAGTTTGGGGTACTTGGGAGTTGATAATATTATTTTATTTATAGCATCTTTTAGTAGCATGAGGAGAATATATACACAAAAATCTAGTGAATTGTTGGCACATATATTCATTGGAAAGGGTCTTTATAAGTTTGGTATCAGAGCCTAGGTTTGTGGTACTAGGACTTTTACTATGAATTACTTGTATACTTGTTTGCTTTCAGACAAAGTTCTATTCGGATCATTTGTTCACTTACCCGATTTATAATAAATTTTTATTGCATGTAGAGCACACATGCATCATATACATGTCCATAATATAATGTGATCTTCCCTTTTAAAGGAATTAAGTTATGACCTCTTCTACTGACCAACCTATGGAAGCTGCTCGTGAAGGTTCGGGTGCCTCTGTTTCCTAACCTCATGCACTAGAAGAGGTTGGAGAACCTTTCTAGGATCATTATGTTCCCCACACTAGTGGGTCTGAAGTGGGAAACCATCAGGGTCCAAGAGCTGGTTCATATCCTCACATAAGTCGTGGTACTCAAGCCATGAATCCTCCTTTTTAACAAATGGCTGAATTTTTCCACCACATAGCTGAAGTGATACATGATCCCAACGTGATTAACTTTGAGAAAATGAGGAAAATGGGTGGAGTGGAGTTTGAAGGAACCGTTGATCCCACGGATGCTGAACAATGGTTGTAGCGGTTGGAGAGGGTATTTGAGCAGTTAGAGTGCTTAGATGTTGCCAAATTTAAGTATGCTATATCACTATTACAAAAGAATGCTTATGATTGGTGGGTAAGTGTTCCGAATGCCAAGGTAAAACCTCTTGTTCTTACTTCGGATGATTTTCTTAGGGAATTTCGTATAAAGTATGTCCCATCTGCTTATTGTGATGCAAAGAGAAAGGAGTTTTTGAATTTAAGGCAATGAGACATGTCTATTGCTAAGTACCAACAGAAGTTTCTAAGGCTATCTCGTTATGCTTGAGGTATTATTAAAGAGGAAAAAGACAAGTGTAGAAAATTTGAAGATGGTTTAAATGATTCCATTAGGAAAAATGTAGCGATCCTGCAATATGAGAACTTTTGTAAGTTAGTGTCTGCTACTTTTACTTGGGAACGACTTGATAAAGAAGAAGCTAGTTGAAATGAAAACAAATTCCGAAAGCCTAGACCAGATTTTGAAGGTCCCTCAAAAAGGGAAAGGTTTGATGATTTTAAAATTGGTAGTGTTAACGGGCCACCTCAGCAAAAGCAAAATAGATCAGAAGTTTCTACATCTAGCACTCCAATTTTGGCCAAGGCAGGTCTCGTGTTCCCATTGTCCATAATGTGGAGAAAATCATTATGGTACTTACTGGAGAGCTTCTGGTGCATGTTTCAATTGTGGGAGATTTGATCATAAAGTGAAGGATTGTCCTAATCCTAATAATGGTCCTTCCTTGAGATCTGAAGGCTCAGTTCATAAGCTTTCTATTAATCCTCCTCGAACTAATAAAGGTGCAAGATCTAAAAATACACAAGCAGCAGGTGCAAGTGGAGCAAATAAAGCTAGTGGACCAAGGGCTGCTACACGCACTTATGCTACAAGGAAGAGAAAGGATCAAGATGGAAAAGACGTGGTTGTCGGTAAATTTCACTTATTTGGCTTATGTGTGTTTACATTGTTTGATCCTGGTTCTACACATTTCTATCATTGTTCATCACTTGATCTTCCTGAAAACGTGAAATTTGTAAGACTTAATTTTGATGTGTTGGTTGAAAGTCCTTTAGGTTATCAAGTTGTGTATAATCGAGTTTATCAAAATTGTCCCTTCATGATTCAAAATCTAGTCTTCCCTGTTGATTTGATTGAAATGCCCTTCAAGGATTTTGATGTTATTATCGGGATGGATTGGCTTTATAAATATCATCCAGTGGTAGATTGTAGGTCTAAGCATGTGACTTTTAAAGATCCTACATTTTCACACATCATTGTACAAGGTGAAATATAATTGACATCTAGTATTATTTTTGCAGCCTTGGTAAGAAAGTTGATACGTCATGGTTGTAAGGCATACCTTGCTCACATAGTTGATACACAGTTGAAGAGTCCTGGAATCAAGGACATACCTGCTGTACCTGATTTTCCAAAAGTCTTCCCAGAAAACCCTTCGGGATTGCCCCCAAAAATAGAGGTTAAATTTCCTATTGAGCTTATTCCTGGATATACTCCAATTTCTATCATTCCTTATAGAATGGTTCCGGTAGAATTAAGAGAATTGAAATCTTAATTGCAAGAACTTCTTGAGAAAGGTTTTATTCGACCTAGTGTTTCTCCTTGGGGAGCCCCTGTTTTATTTGTAAAGAAGAAAAATGACACTCTCAGGCTTTGTATTGACTATAGACAATTGAACAGAATCACAATCAAGAATAGATATCCACTACCAAGGATCAATGATTTGTTTAATCAACTGAAGGGTGCTAAAGTATTCTCAAAAATTGATTTAAGGTCTGGATATCACCAACTATGGGTTAGAGAGAAAGATATTTCTAAAACTGCTTTTAGAACTCGGTATGGTCATTATGAATTGTTGGTGATGCCATTCGGGTTGACAAATGCTCCTGCGATATTCATGGATCTAATGAATCGAGTATTCAAGCCTTATCTTAATCAGTTTGTGGTTGTTTTCATAGATGATTTCCAGAAGTAGTGAAGATCATGATAAACACCTCCGGATTATTTTGCAAATTTTGAAGGAAAGGGAACTTTATGCTAAACTTTCCAAGTGTGAATTTTGGCTTGATGAAGTGAAGTTTTTGGGACATGTTGTATCGGCCGAAGATGTGAAGGTGGATCTTAGTAAAATACATGTAGTTGTTGAGTGGAGACCTCCTAAAAGTCAAATCGAGGTAAGAAGTTTCTTAGGCTTACCAGGATACTACAAAAGATTTGTGAAAGGCATTTCCATTAAAATGACAAATGCCAAGAAAGCTTTGAAACTCTCAAATCCTTGCTGACTCAAGCACCAATACTTACTTTACTAATTGAAAGGAAGGAGTATGTAGTATATAGAGATGCTTCTCATAATGGTCTCGGATGCGTTTTGATGCAAGAAAGGAAGATTAAAACCACATGAATTGAATTATCCTACCCATGATCTTGAACTTGCTGCGGTAGTGTTTGCTTTAAAAATATGGCAGCATTATTTGTATGGAGAAAAATGTCATATATTCACTGCTCACAAGAGCTTAAAGTACTTGGGTACTCAGAAAGAGCTAAACCTTTGAGAACATAGATGGCTTGAACTCATCAAGGATTATGACTGCACAATTGATTATCATCCAGGTAAAGCCAATGTGGTGGCAGATGCATTAAGTTGGAAATCCTTTGCAAGCATTTCTTTGAATCCTTTGCTCTTGCTCCTTGAGTTAAGAGACATGAATGTTCGTTTTGCACTTGATTCAAATGGTTCAGTTATTGCTAATTTGCAAGTAAAGCCAATATTACTTGAAGAGGTGAAAGAAGCACAAAAAATAGATGAGAAACTTGTAAAATTGACCAGAGAAGTTCAAAATAGGGAAAAACTTGATTTTACATTAATAGAGGATGGTATCTTATTTTATCAAGATAGACTATGTGTCCCTAATGATGATAAATTGAGGAGAGAAATACTAAATGAAGCACATACCTCACCATATGCAATGCATCCTGTGGGTACAAAGATGTACCAGACCATCAAAGAAAATTATTGGTGGAATGGTATAAAGAGAGAATAACTATGGACTTTGTTTCTGGACTTCCTCGCACCTAAAGAAATCATGATGCAATATGGGTGATTGTGGACAGGCTAACCAAAAGTGCTCGCTTCTTAGCAATCAGGATGGATTACTCACTTGAGCGTTTAGCCGAATTGTACATTAATGAAATCGTAAGACTACATGGGATCCCAATGTCTATTATATCTGATCGAGTCCCAAGGTTTATATCTAGATTTTAGGGTAGCTTGTAGGAAGCTTTAGGTACTAAGCTGAAATTTAGCAGTCATTCCATGCTCAGACAGACGGCCAGTTAGAAAGGGTGATACAAGTTTTGGAGGATATGCTTCGAGCTTGCATTATGGAGTTTGAGGGTAGTTGGGACAAACACTTGGCATTGATAGAATTTGCTTACAATAACAGTTACCAATCGAGTATTGAAATTCCTCCCTATGAAGCTTTGTACAGAAGGAAATGTCAAACCCCTCTTTGTTGGAGTGAAGTTGGTGATAGAAAACTCATTGGTCCTGAAATTGTGCAACAAATATAGGACAAGGCAAAAATTATGAAGGATCATCTAAAGATTTTTTCGGATAGACAAAAGTCGTACGCTGATCTTAAAAGGCGTGACATTGAATATCAAGTGGGAGATAAAGTATTTTCAAAGGTGTCTCCATGGAAAAAGATTGTAAGATTCGGCAAAAAGGGAAAACTTAGTCCCCGATTTATTGGACCTTATGAGATACTTGAAAGGATTGAACCAGTTGTATATAAATTGGCTTTGCCACCTGGGTTAGACAAGATCCACAATGTCTTCCATGTTTCTATGCTCAGAACATACCGTTCTAATCCATCTCATGTTCTTCCAGTTGAATCTATTGAGGTTAATCCTGACTTGACGTATAATGAAGAACCTATTTTAATTCAAGCTCGAGAAGTGAAGCTACTGAGAAATAAGAAAATCCACTTAGTAAAGGTACTTTGGAGGAACCACTCGAGAAAAGAAGCTACCTGGGAGAGAGAAGAAGACATGAGGACCTAGTATCCACACTTGTTTCGGGACTAATGTAAGGTAAATTTCGAGACGAAATTTATTTAAGGGGGAGAGAGTTGTAACACCCCAAAATGCTAGCAAGAGTCGCATGTCGATTGACGATTGCTTATTACTACAATATATTTTACTCTTATGTTGGGAACTTGAAATTTGGTGATAATTGCTAACTTGTTTAGCATAAGTTATATCATAATTTATGGGATTGTATTGGGGTATTTGCATATATATATACATATATATATATATATATATATGTATGTATATATATATATATAAGTGTATATGTATACATTTTGGGCAGC